>JAHZMY010001849.1:0-10942 GCA_027743915.1 Seira sanloemensis | reverse complement strand
CCAAACTTTCGTATATATATTTTTATTTTCCCTGATGCTACGCTATTTAGCTATAAGCCAAGTTTTTGGTAACAAGCCTAGTTTTGTCTTCCCTTCCGTTTTATACATATTTATTCATTCACTTCTATTTATGCATAAAAGCTAAACACAGCTTGCACCCGGTATTTTTCTTCTTCTTTCCTCCTGACCCTTCAAAAACACAACACGTATGACGTACCCAGAGCTTACAAAAGTTCCTCCAAATATCACCATATACATACATCTGCATATTACAAACTTTTTTTTGCTAGATGAACTTTAGAAATGCAAAAGTTGAAAAAAGGGAGACGAAACTATATGATAATGTAAGTTATATTTATTCGTACTGCTCAACATCCGTCACTCGAGTCGAGAGACACCAACGAAGAGGCAAAAGAAAAAAAGTAAAAGAATATTATGAAAAAGCGGAGGAAACAGCGTTGTAATGTCATATAAGCCAGTTAAGCTCTATATCTTTCTCTTTGGCATGACATTTTTCATTTCGTCTTTGAATTTTTTTCCCTTCTCTTGAGCCTTTTTTGGGTGCACATGGAGCTCACAGAGAAAGACACGGGAATGATGACGAGAAGGGAAATGAATAAAAATGATACAAAAAGTATTAAAATTCGGGTGAAGTTTAAGTCACGTTTCAAATGCTCAAGCTTTTGACAATGACACAACTTTTAACGATTCCTTTTTGCAAAATTTCTACTCGTTACTTTTTAAACAAGTTTTGTCAATATAAATACAATATGTTTACGTAGTTTCAATTTTAAACACACACAACCAATTTTAATTGTAAAGTACATAAGTACAATTTAATCTCACTGCTTATTTACAAGGTATTCGCTTGATCAATCAACATATTCTGGCAAATCGACGGCATATTGCTTTCTTCCGATTACTCAATACCAGGCTGAAAATGATTCTCATGAATGAGCGACTCCTCGTCTTGCAACGTGGTTGCAAAGTTGCAACGTAATTTGGGTAAAGGATATGTGTATATATAATGAATGATGCATTTTTTGTGAAAGCAGCCTTGCATGAAGACGACTTTAGCTGGTGTTGGCAGCTGAAAAGACAAGAAAGTCTTTGTAGTCCTCCCAACTCGAATGACTTTCGCTTTTTTCGCTCTGTTCGTGTGTGCACTTTCCTCTCGCTTCTATTGAAACTGTTGTGTTTGTTGCCCAGACAAGTTTTTCTATTTGTGAATTTTCTGTGAGTGAAAGGACGAATTATTTTTCTCTTGTCCCGAGCGAAAAAATAGCTGTACGAAGAAGACTAAGGATTGAAATAGAGAGAGAGAGAAGGAAAAAGAAAGAGCTGGTAAAAGTGAAGCCATGCCCCTTACTCTTTCCCTTCCCATCGTGTGCTTCTGACGAGATGAGAGTGCGTTGCATAGCTGGTGTTGGCAGCTGAAAAGACAAGAAAGTCTTTGTAGTCCTCCCAACTCGTATGACTTTCGCTTTTTTTTTTAGCTCCGTTCGTGTGTGCACTTTCCTCTATATAGAATTTTCTCGCTTCTATTGAAACTGTTGTGTTTGTTGCCCAGACAAGTTTTTCTATTTGTGAATTTTCTGTGAGTGAAAGGACGAATTATTTTCCTCTTGTCCCGAGCGAAAAAAATAGCTGTACGAAGAAGACTATAAGGATTGAAATAGAGAGAGAAGGAAAAAGAAAGAGCTGGTAAAAGTGAAGCCATGCCCCTTACTCTTTCCCTTCCCATCGTGTGCTTCTGACGAGATGAGAGTGCGTTGCATTAAAAGAATAATAATAGAAAAAAATAATGGATCGAGGAGTTAGTGAATAAACGAATGAGAAAGAGATGGCTCCAAGATAGATTACTCACATTATGCTCGTGACAGATAGACGTTTTGAATTATTACGATTTGCGCGCGAAAACATATCTCCATGAATTAACTGTCGATAAAATGGGTTATCTGGGCTGCATTAGTGCTTGCTTTGTTTATTTTGACGGGGGACAAATATGAGGCACAATAATTGAAATTTTCTTAAAAAGCACTTGCGAAAAAGCATTTTATCATCGATCATTGAATAACTTTTTATTACTACATTGTTTTAAAGCTAGTAAAGAATGATTTTTACAAAAATATATTATTTACCTTGGAAACATTATCTATTTTTATTGATAATGGTTAACGCAATATAACATTAATAAAAAAAATCAGTGGAAACAAGGTCGTGGCGATCTTAATCAAAAATTACTTTGGCTCTCGTTGTTGGTTCTCTTTTTCCCTTCAATTTCTATCGATTTCAGGGTAGCAACAGTCATTTGAACAAATGGTTATGCATGGTTTGTGTACGGCCTTTAGCTGGGAGTGCGGTACCGTCAGGCAGGCACGAAGAAGGAAAGCCGCGTTGTTAGATTGAAGTAAGTTGTGCTTGTGCCATGGGATTTGGGTTTGGTTTCGCATCTTATTTCCTTACAGGTTTAAGTTGACAGCTCATTTTTTCCAGAGTCTTGGAACATTTTTCACAAACAAAAACTTTTTCCCTCTTCTTTTTTTACGTCTTGTCTCCCTTCTTTCCTGTTCTGTTTTTGCTAGGATTCGTATACGTCCATTTGTAACATATCATTGGGCCACGGTCTTCAGTCTCTTTGCCTGGTGTGCAACCATACGCTCATCTGGTAATAATGGGATCCTTATTGAGATCAAAAAAGGTTTATAAATGCTTACTGGATATACTCGAAATGGAGGAAAAAGCTTTATAGGTGAGTTTGCGTAGGTGCATAATAATCCCTACCAAACTCATACTCATGTATATACATACATACACATAAATCTTTACGAGAAAAAATGTTTATATACATAGGATAAATATGATGGTATAAATCTGTATGTACGAAATATTGATTGGCAATAAGTACACATTTTTCATGCATGAAAGTAAGAATTAGTTCATCCAGTGCTTAATTACAGAACGTGGATTAACAATAGACGCATCTATCAAGTTTTCCTAATTTACATTGTTCTTACAAATGAGCTGTTTATTACTCAATCTGTTTTGCAGCTACATTGTCCTGACAAGAATCGACAATCGATTATCATACCACTCTCCAACACGATGTGAAATGTGCGTTAGCACACGGTATATTTGATTGCTTTGAATGAGATTTTTTTAATTAAAGGCAATGCTAAAGTTGCTTACTATTTTCTTACCGTTTGCATTAGCGTGCACACACGTCAGAGATTTTGCGCATTTCAAATACATACCTTAGCCCAACTCACCCATCGCCAACCCACAATCGAGGGAGTTTCGTCTTCTGCCAGTTAAATTTTTCTTTTCAGTTTGATACTCTGTCATTTTTAGTAATACGTTTATTAATCGCCAGCCTTCACAAAAGGATTGGATGGAAGCATGACAAAAAAATTTATAATGTTCCATATATATCGTATTCGATGATCAAGTTAGTGCAGTACTCACACACTACCACCACGCGTACACATTTTTTGCTTGATATCAGTACGTACAAAAATATATACGAAATTCATGTTGTTGTTCAGCTCAGCCACTCCATCATCCTTGATGCATCCAATCCATTGGAGGAAACGCTGGAAACCATTACATCCAAAGAATGGTGGGCTGAGTAGCTGTATACGAAATTCATGCTGTTGTTCAGCTCAGCCACTCCATCATCCTTGATGCATCCAATCCATTGGAGGAAACGCTGGAAACCATTACATCCAAAGAATGGTGGGCTGAGTAGCTGTCATGTCAAAAAAAAGTGATTTTTCATCTGTTGGCGTGTCATGATGATGTATTCGTGTGTACGTGGAGGCAGAAGCGAAAAAAAGGGAGAAGGCCTTTTCCTTCTTCTTCTTCTCTCTCTGCCTTGGCATGATGGGAGAAACGACGAAGCCAGCTTTTTTTATCCCTTTCTGCTGTAGAGCACCAAAATCAACACGAAGACGCTTTATAATAATTCTCCCAACGAAGATAAAAAAACGAGTGAAGATGAAGGTAAGCCTAGATGCCAGTGAGAGAAGGAAAGAAACGAAGAGAAGAGTTCAATGCAACGTAATTTGGTAATAATGCCAGTGAAACTTGGATGATGGTGTTGGTGATGTGTGGGTATAAAAAGGCGTCACTTGCACAAGGAGTAATCATAATAATACATAATGCATTTGTAACATGTTCGTTTCTGTTCAACTCTAGAGGGAAGGAAGAAAATACACTTTGCTTTTTGGTTCGTCTTCTTGGAATGTATTAGGGGGAAAATAACAACCATCACATCATGCATCATTGTGCCACACAATGGCAGGAGCTGCGCATTCAAAGTCCCTTCGGACGAAACGGGAAAGGAGTCCGTGTAAGTATATTTCCCTTCATTTTCGTAAGTGTTGTGATATGATAAGGTTAATGCAAATGGCCAAGTTATCAGAGAATGTGATGTTATGAGTTTATGAAGATATTAAAAAATATGTATGTAAATGCTGTGATGGAATGGAAGCATGCACCGTATAAAATTGTTTGAACATTTGGATATGGGCATCCTTAACTTTTAACATCAGATTAAAATATATGCTCAATTTTACAATTTATGCTTGTGTACGTCATGCTTTTTAAAGTATATGCTACGTCATAAATGTATGTATTTACGTCATAATTTGTAAGAAAGGCAAAATTATTGGAGTAAACGTGGATTGACGTAATGAGAATTTAATTTGAGCAGTGGCTTGCACAATTGATTTTGATGTTTCCTCTCAAAAAAACGCAAAATAGTATGGACAATGGACGTATGTACATACGTAATAAAAGATAAAAATCGGACAAATTTATGTACGTGGATGCTTTACGTAAAAAAATGAGCTCAATATTGTAATGCAGCATCTCGTAAACTCACTCACTAAAAATTGAAAATTCATCAAAACTATTCTTTGTATAATAAAGATTTCCTAGTTGATTGTAGTACCATATGTAAAAGTCTGGTTCCGTTGAGCAAGGTAAGATTTGAAGAAAATGATTCCTGGATCTCATCAGTGCCCTCGTAGCCATCCAGCTTGAAGAAAAATGATTGACGTGGGTAAGACAGCCTTTAATGAGATTTTGATTGCATTTAAATTACCTTTCCTTCCATTCCACCTTCTAAGACTCCTCCTACTCGAGCTTGTTCTAACAATAAGCTAGTAGTTTGCTGCACAATTAGGGTCTACGATTTAGTCTTGTTTTTTTCTAGTACTACAAGCTAATATTCATTTTCATGGTAAGCTGTGTACAGTATTTACTTGTTCATATCTTCTCTTAACTTTATGCTTATAGATGTCAAAGAAATACAGTTGGAGCAGTCAAAAATTTTGTTTTCCAATTAAAACCGTCATGTTGGAAAGGCCAAGTTGGCCAAGGAAACGTGTTCGAAATGAACTGTATTTTGTTTCCAAAAAAATCAGCATCTTTATTTAAAAACCACGACTCCTTCGATTTTCATCTTTCGTTCAGCAACAATTGATTTGTAAAACCACCTTACAACCAAATAAGTTAACTGTTCATACATGTTTGTGGACATGTTTATAGTCATGGTCCAACCTTTTTGAATTATGTAAGGCTCAGATTTGTTAGTATGTAGTTGCTGAATGTTGTAGCCTGTAGCAAGTCATGTAAAGTACAGTTGATGTAGCAAACATTTATGAAGAAGGTATACCATATGGGTTTAAATTACCGGAGAAAAGCGGACGCATTGTGCAAAGGGGATGGCTTAATGGGTAATCGAAAAAAAGAGAAAGTGTTTCTGTGGTTGGGCTTTCTGGGTGTGTGGCAAGTTTTTTCCTGTTCTGGCGCCATATGTTCATCTTCTCTTACCAGCTCATTGAATTGCTTTCTTTTGTTCTTTCATCGTTTTCTATTCTTTTCTCCACCAGGATTTAGAGCTTTTCTGAAAGACAAGCCACGGACTTCAAAAATAATCTCCAGCTGTATACACTAGCTTACGCTCGTTTCAACATCAATGAAACCTTACCGAAACTGAGAGAGGTAAAAGTAATGTATAACTCTCAGAGCTGTTTTTTCCCAAAAGGAGAAGAAAAAAACGAATATGAGAAAGTATCAAGGGAAAGAATGAAGTTCTCATAGCAATTTGCTGTTTCATCATCGCACACTTTCCCTTTACCGCCTGGAAAAGCAACATATGTATGCACATATTTGTTTCTCATGAACCTTCAAAGTTGCTTCATTTGCTTTCGGTCTCACGAAGAAAATGAGATATAACATTGAGTTGTTGGTAATTGAGTTTGGTGATTGAAAAAAGTATTTAGAAAGAGGTCGGCTAGTACATACAAAGTAGTAGCAGCAACAAATTCCCTTCTGAATATATGCCTATATATTTATATGATTGCGGCAGCGTTTTGTTTGGAAATGCCAAATATCACCCTCATGCATTCTTATAGATTTACTAATACATAAATTCCACACATTCCAAACATAATTACAATTGATCCAATTTTTACTAGTTGTTTTGTTTGGTTAATTTTTGGAATGTTTATTATCCCTGATATATCTTTAGTAAGAACACAAGTTAGAGGAAATACAACGGAGAAAAAAAGATTTCAACTTGTTTCCAAGGAGGGCAAAACTACATATAATGGAATATAATGGAGGATTGATAAGTCAGCATAAACTTTTTTTCTGGTAAAGCGGACGGTTTCAGTTGCTGCAGCACAATTTCTTTATTACCACGCTCCGCGTAGTGTAACTCTTATCGAATTGAGTGAAGGTGAAAAGAAATGATTGCATTTTTTACTCTTTTTGTGGTGGTGTTACAATCGATAAAACCTCATAAATCTCTTTCGCTCCGGAAACATATGTGCTTCCAGTGCTAGGAGCAGCAGATACTTTTATTATTGTTCATGGTTACATGATGTAAAAGGCAGAGTTTGGAAAGGTGGGTACGCATTCTATTGTGGAACATTNAGTGCTAGGAGCAGCAGATACTTTTATTATTGTTCATGGTTACATGATGTAAAAGGCAGAGTTTGGAAAGGTGGGTACGCATTCTATTGTGGAACATTCCGCTTCTCTTCTACCACTTTTTGATTTCTTTATCCAGACAATGCAATGTCTTACAATCAGGAAGTAGTAAAAATAGAGAGCAAACAACAAAATGGAAAGTCTTATAGGCTTTGTAACTTAATCAACCAACAAAATTTTACTTAATTGAATATATTCAATTCATTTTACCAAGTCTGGAAAAGAGATTAGGTCAATTAATTGAGCAGCAATAAGTGATATGTGAAAATTAGAATATTTTACGTATACATACATATGTACAATCTAGACTTTTAAGACAAAGTTTCACATTATTAGAGATTCTATCTTAGAACACAATTTTGCATTGCAAAAATGAATCTAGAGACTTACAATCTAGTCTAAATGTATTGCTTCAAATCTGCATAGAAAATGTCATGTAGTCTCTTGAATCTTGAATATCACAAGACATATGCATGTCAACCTGCCTTAACTTATCCTTTTTTCTCATTCACTGCTCTTCATTCCCGAGCTGCAATTGTCACGATCAAGTTGCTCTTCCACCACCACACACCACCAAAATGTAATGTCAGCTAATCACGAAACCTTCTTCTTGGTAAAGAATTCAAGTAGTGTTTCCCTTCTTCTTCTCTCGTCGTGAACGTATCTACCACGGGAAGTTATAAGTTGGACTACCCGCTCCAAGAAATTTTCCTACAACACCACTGGGACCCTGAAAACATGAAAAGAAGGATTGCATTAATTTATAAAAAGAGATTTCGCCCGGCCTTACATCAACAATGAAATGATTATTACTCTTGCCTGTGCAAAATATAATTAACACGTTTTGTTCCATTTCATTTTACAAGAAGGAGCTTATATACATGGTACTATGTGTTCACAATATTTTATACCACAAACTTTTGTCGTCGAAAATGCAAGAAATAGAGAGAGAGAGGAAGTAGTTTTATGCAGGCCAGAATGAAAAGGCCATAAACATCGAAATTCTATCTCAGAGCTTAGCTCCATATAGAATCGAAACTTATTTTTTCATCTTCTCTCTTCACGATCCCATCCCCATCATTGCTCATTCTTTTTGCGCCTAGCTTTGGTATATTCCATATGTCCCTCAGATATGTATTTTCCGAGCCTGACAAGTTGACAAATGACAAATAGAGGCTAGCATTGTCAGATGATTGGCCACATCGCTCAAGACATTCATCATGGGATCCCATCTCTCCTTTTGTGTGTTCCCTGAGGTGAGTGTGACTCTCCGCTCTCTCAAGTAACCACAATGGGAGTTTACAAAATATACGTCTGTGAGCACAAAAGTGGAAGAGCACATATCATAGAATATTATATATGTTCTCTTGTGAAATGCTCAAATATTTCTATTCAAAACTGAAAAGTTTTTTTTTACTGAATATTGAAGAGCTTTTGCTCCTGCTACTTAAGCTATTGCCATTTCCCCTCCGAGCTATATAACAAATAATACTTGTGTTTAGCTGAAAAGTCAGAGAGCGCAAAAGCTTGCTGCTCATTTTATCATTATCAGCAGAGCATTGAAAATTTTCCTTAAAATTACCATATCATATCTTTCCTTACATTTTGCTTGAGATGACAAAAAGATCTGCATTTTGGGAGGAAGGCATATGCTTTTGAGTGATATAGCAAATGTGCTGTAGTCAATACACTAACGAATGAAGAATGAGTGATATATTTGAAAAATCAAATGTCATGATCAAATTCTTTGTTGCTATAGAATATTTGATATGCATTCTAGGAATTTTGGACGCAACTTCTTTATTCCTAAGGAAAAGCAAATCTTGTGAGCAGAACTGGTTTAATTATTGACATTTTACTTGTTACTCATAACGATTAATTTTACAAAAAAAAATCATTCTGTTAAATAATCTAACAAAATATTCATACTGACTTTTCATAATAATATTAACCGGACCAATTAAATCCAACAGTTTAGCTGAACTGCATTTCATTCAAAAAAGCCGCAAAGTAGAGCACGTAGCCAAAAAATTCATTCAAGTTTTCAATGTTTTCACAGCTTTAGTTTTATTTAGTTGATATCCCATCTCATATTTTATTCCGATTCCTGCATCAGGCATGCCCATCATCACGCCGTAAAACTACGGTCATTACAACAGTTAAAAACTGCAGATGAATTAGGGAGCAAAGCCTTTGTCATCTTCTAAAGTGACAAAGGACATCATCTGCGACCGGTATAAAAAGAAGCTTTATTGCTTGAAAGCCTGTCTACATAATATGCTAATTCCTGCATCAGGCATGCCCATCATCACGCCGTAAAACTACGGTCATTACAACAGTTAAAAACTGCAGATGAATTAGGGAGCAAAGCCTTTGTCATCTTCTAAAGTGACAAAAGACATCATCTGCGACCGGTATAAAAAGAAGCTTTATTGCTTGAAAGCCTGTCTGCATAATATGTATACGTATACTTACACATTCAACTTATTTCTCAAAGAGGACCAGAGAAGACAGTGAAGAAGGGGAAGTCTCTGAAATGTGACCTCAAGAGCAAAACATTTTACATTTTAGACTTCCCATTGTGAACGAGAGGAAAGTGTGTGACAGTGACAAGTCCAGCGATTCTATTCAAAACGTCACATGAAAAATGATTTTTGATGAGTATAATGATCCTTATGATATGATAATGAATTCAAAATCATTTTTTAACCAACCAGTTTAATACAATTCTAACATGACTGTCTCATATCACCGAGAGCGTTTTGTCAGATAGGCAGGGGTATTAAAATATTTCAACTTACATTCAATGGAAATGCGACTTTACTGTCTCACGAACGCCTTTCGTGCGTATTTCAAAGAATAGGAGAGAAAATGGCATGTTTTAATACTTTTCTACGAATGAGTAATGTAGGCTATTTTGGACCCTTTTACTTTTTCAATTAAAGAATTTAAGCTTTCTTTAATGTGTGACAGGGGCTACAGCCCCAATAAAAAGGAGTTCTAAAACACGTTGCAACGGCAACTGTCAAAAAGTGTCAAAAGTAATTAAAGGGAATTTTTTAAAAGTCGCGTCTCCATGGACATTAAAGAAGTTTATTTTTAGTCTACATTTTATAGCATTTTGATGCAGCGTCGCAATAAGACTGATTGAGACACTCAAGGAGTGACGTGGGACTTTCCTAATTGTGATTAGCAAACTTTGTCAATTAAAAGAATCATTATCTATTATCGATCACTGATCTGATCACAAGACTGTATGTTTGTGTCGAATCCCTTGCCAATGAGACGATGATCATCGAATGATCATCAAGGCTGGTGGTATGAAAGCAAAATATAAGGACCAGGAATAAAAGGGGACCATGAATCTTTGAGTTTTTTGAGCGAATCATCGTAAGAATATATAGCGATTATAGTTTTTATATCTGTGGATTAGGGGTTACGGCCTTAGCATTGGATAATCTCAAGACAAGACTGCTTTGCATATATTGCACATAACCTATGTGTATAAAAATAAAATGTCATTTCATAGGGTGACAAGATGACAGCTACAATTAATTGACAGCAGAATGTTAAAAGCTTTTTAGGACCACATGCGTAGGTACAACAAGCTCCTATATTACAATATTTTCTTATATACATCTTCCATGCACTTCTTTAAAATAAAAAAATCTTTGGTAATTATAACAGGGAAAATAGCTCCTAATTACCCCTGAAAAGATTCCTTTATCTTTATAACCCCTTATTATTTAACTAAGGGTAAATCGATAAGTGTTATGGCGACACTCACCTTGAACATAGAAATGAGCGCCATTTGTATTCTACAATTTGCAATCAAACCAGGAATTTTTTTCGCAAGAGGGGGAAAAGTTCGCCTGTCTTATTCCTTTTGAGTGTCCCATTATCCGTGAACCGATGATTATTATGCTCATAAAATCACCAT
>JAHZMY010001848.1:0-10412 GCA_027743915.1 Seira sanloemensis | reverse complement strand
AAAAAAAACTTATATTTTCATTTACAATTAAAGTTGAGTACGGAGGCTTGCGAGATATGTGTTGGTGCTAGTGCTGCAGAGCAAATTTACATTTTATCTCAAAAGCTCTTCTGAACTTTTAACTAGAAATTTTCACTTGGGTAAAAAAGGGCTAATGTTTGGACGTCTGCTGGAAGTCCTGGGCTCAACGAGAAAGTAAAAGTATGTTTTATATTTCTTAATACAATTAAAGCACAGATACTAATATTTTGGAGAGAAATTCTCGCATGCAACTTTCAAATGAAATTTGGGGCAACTTGGGAATCACAATGACAATGGCCGGTAGTAATTAATTTCTGGAAAGAATTAGCATTTTGAGAGGGATGCATACACGTACACGTGTAGCTAAAGCTCACTCTCATTGTCACCAAGATTTATAAAAAGGGACAAGACAACTCTTTCACCTGCCAGTTTATATAGTTTTGCCTGTTAAAAAGATTAATTGGCGTTATAAGTTTAAAAAAAGTATATTCAAGTCTGGGTATTAAACCCTATATGACTGTCTTCAATTACCCCAACCTCCAGAATATCGACTTCTGCACACACTTGAACCTAGATATTATTTAGCTATTAGTGGGATGATTTAACTTATAGTTTATACTTTGTCAATATTTTCCAACTTGACTCTTGACTTTAATCCTTTTTACACAGCATAACGCTTTTCATCACATAAAGTACTTTTTATATCATGAACTCAAATAAATATTCTGCTTAGAGTGGGTTCTCAAAGACACGACTGTAGCTCGTTGCTCCGCGTATCGATTTCAAATTAGACAAAAAAGTTCAAATTACCCCGACCCCTTTCCTTTGTTCGGAACCTTCTCATTGTTTACATGAGTCACAATTCTCCATTCAACTTTCTCTCCTCGAAAGCCGAAAACAATGTTGCCATTTTGTTAAAGAAAATCCCTCCTCGTGTCAATACAAAAGAGGCACAAACAAACTCCAAGATTTGCTTTTTTCAGGATTGTATCACTGAGAATCCCTTGAATCATACACACACGTCCCCATCTCCCTTCGAGATGACGTTGATGAACTGCTGCGCGTATGGAATTTTGGTTTGTCTTTGATGAATGGATAGGTTTTTCCCACAGGGACTTGAGACAAGTTTTTGTCTCCCTGTGATATAGATATGACTCCGGATGCTCCTCAACTTGACAAAAGACCGAGAGGACAGCTAACTTCAGCTTAAGTCAGAAAGAAAAAAATGACAGGGATTATATACTCCGTATTATGCCCTTGTCACTGGCAAAATAATGAAGATGAATGGGCGTCTTCCGTGTTCGCACCCAAAACACTGCGAAAGAAGAAGAAAAGTCGAGAGAAAGTGGCAAGTTTCGTATAAGGAGAAAGTGATTTGCGTGAGAGAAAGTTTTTTCCTACAAAATAACTTTGCCGCACAGATAACACCGGAAAGGGGACAAACAATGAGGTTTATTATATTGGCATTGTTTAAATTCAAAAGGAGTTGCGCTTTTCAAAAATAAACTTTAGGGGAAAATAGAGAAACCCACAACTTTGAAAAAAAAGTACGGCTGGGGACGGCTGGGAATATTGACTTTTGTTCATTTTTTAAATAATTGGAGAGAAAGTAATAAGAAAAGTCTCTTTTCTCCGCTCATTTCTAAAGAAATGTAGAATAAAATGGCGGCTCGTGTCTCAGGACTTCAGGACAATGTCATGCCTTAATTAATTGTTTGGTGAAAGGTTACCATACGCGTGAATAAATGATGAGAATGTGTGCATCCATTCCATTATATTGAGAAGCAGCAGGGCAGAAAAGCTGAAGAAAAAAGAACAGCTTTATTAAAATTGGGAGAACATCCATGTCTAACGTATCCTATATTATGGGGAAAATAATACGATTCCAAATCAAAATTTCAATCATTAGTTCTTTTTATAAGAATGAATCGCTTTTTGTACAACTTTGTGAAGAATGATGGCGTATTAAATGAAGGGCCCCTAGGATGTTTCACCTATCGTACTATCGTACCCTTTTTTGTTATATATTCAACCATCCGCATTCAATTTGGATTACGCGAGGTTGCGCTAACACCGTATCATGTCATGCTTCATGCCTCATCCCTTCCCCGAATTCCTTAGGAAAGTAATAATTTGAGTTAATCACGCCAACCGTAACCCGAACAAGATTTATTGTCCGTTTCACCCATGCACCAATACCCGTGCTCCACATTTTCTCCAAACCTTTTCCACGTGAAATTGAGCTGGAGAAGAAAGCTGGATGCAATTTTCATGATACACTTGATGAACCGAGAGAGAGAGAGAGAAAAAAAAGAAAGTTTTGCACTCCCTGTGAAAATAATGATGGGGAAAAATGTTGATTATCTCATAGGAAAAAATGTAAGAGTGGAGTAATGGGAGTACATGCACAAGTCACGATTCACATCAAGATAAAAAAGCGGAAATTAAGTATGGATTCCCAGCTGGAGCATAAAGGAAATGAAACAAAGAGAAAAGAAGAAGAAGAAACTTTTTAGCACAAAATATACGCTTTGTACATGTTGTCTCGGTTTGGCACGCACCAAATTACTATCTCTAACTCTCACCAACATTTGCACGAGAAAAGATGCTTACGATTCTGAGAAAATTGGTTAACAATTCATTTCCACGCTGATTGCACAAAAACGGGATTTCAAAAGATAAGAATATTATCAAGATGAGCATATATCGACACTGGAGAAACTTTGGCATTTTTAGCCTCCTCAAAATACAAACTTTTTATCTGATCTGCACAACAATTCATTTTTAGGATTATGTCGGTCTGTAAAACATGAATATTATGTAAAACTTTATTTTATTTCAGATTTGCTCAGATGCGTGAGCTTTTCGGGTCTTGGAAACGGAAGGAAGTTGAGCCAGCGTCAGAGAAGCCAAAGTCTTCGTCTGGTCTTGGCCTTTGAGAAAAAGCTCATGTAGTGTATGTATATCCTCAAAAAAATATACCCATTGTGAACTTGACCGGATGTGAGCAATTTTCCCCTGAACCCCAAAGTCGATTTCACACAGTGATTCTCTTCTCATCTGAGTCATCTTCCCGGAAGAGAGATTAATAACTTTTGTTTCCCTTCCCATGAAGACATCAATAATTCAAGAAAGGGGGACATTTTCTTCTTCTCCAAGAAATCCATAAAAAAGTATAAATATGCTCTTGAGATTTTCCCCGGAACTTTTTTCATAATCTACCACCACCACCACCATATCTTCAGAGTTTTAGTTTTACGTGAGTACTTTTCGTACCAAGTACTTTGTAATTGCTGAAACGGCTATATCCTACTTTTTTATATGTATATTTCGTCTGTAAAAGTTTCCCTTTTTTACGACCATTTTTCACCATAAAAATGTATGAGGATGACGGAGCCCTAGTCCTGTTATTGACTTGACCCCGGTCGAAATTTATGAGTGAGTTGGAGGCGATAGGCTGCCCTCTCTGCTCTTTCGATATTTTTTGGCGACTTGCCTGTCAATTCCAAAGCTTATACCTACACAACCTCTCGAAAAGAAAGTGTCTTTCTTGTTATTAAATTTCTCTCCACTGTGGAAATTGCGGAATAAAAAAAACTGGACAAAAAAATGGATGTAGACTAATAGTATGTGTGTACAGTTCAAGTGCGAGTTAGACATACGTGGTAAAAAAATACATCCCAATTTCTTTCCAGTTCTTTAAGCTCTTCCAAACATCAACAAACTTTTTTTATTATTAGATTCTTTTTTTTTTCGAACGATGAAGTGGCAAGTTGAGAGAGAAAGTGCGGAACTCGAGAATAAACTTCTTTTTGTGCCGAAGATATGACTTATGTCAACCATAATAAAAAAAGTTTTTTTTCCTCTTTGAATACAATACGATGATGAGGAACTAGTAAAAAAAAGAAATGAATAAGATGCCATTCCGCTTCGCCCGCCGAGTCCGTAATCTAGAGATCAAGACGTACTGTCCAACGAAGAAGAAGCATGGGGATTTTAACCTCTCGAGGTCCGGCTCATTCTCCAGCGTGGGCTCGAGTGGGAGCACCTCCTCGCAGCAGATTTGCCCCTCGTGCGTCCTCCCGATTGTGGTTGCGTTCATTTTTGGATTCACAGTGATACAGGTACAAGGAGATGAAGAGAGTCATTTTAGTATGGAAAAAGTTTTTAATAAAGTTGAGGAAATGTTTCAAGCTTTTTTTATTAATACCACTACTGCTAGCTAATCGTGATACACCGAACCATCGTAAGTTACAAGAACCGAAGTTTGGCATTTGAGGAGTTGTATGGACCTTCGCACAACGACACAAAGTCGCAAGGCGATCTGCTCGCCTTCTCGAAAAAGTTTGATGCCGCGTGGGACTCGTCATCGGGCTCGTCTTCTGGGAGGAAATCAGGGTTTAGCTTCACCTCGAACGGAGTGGAATGGATTCCGACCCAGAGCTATCCGTACAAGAGACCTCATTACCCCTCCAATATTAATCATATTTGGGAGGTGAACTGTCCAGAAGTGCCCACCAAATTACGTGAGTCATCAAAACTATATATATATAGAGAGAGAAGGAAGAAAACTTTTGTTTGATCCCGTTGGGACAAGTATTGGAAAAAAAAGTTTGAGGTTTTTTCCCTCCATATTCTTCTCCAGATGGGAACATTTCAATAAACATAAAGAAAGATGTGAGCCTGGACGAGCTTACGAGGCATAATGCACAAGTGCTTCCGGGAGGCAAGTGGTCGCCGAAGGAGTGCTCGCCGAGGTTTCATGTGGCCCTCATTATCCCCTACAGATTCCGTTGGAGTCATTTGAAGCTGCTGCTGAGCGTCCTCCACCCGATGCTGAGGAGACAGCAGATGACCTACCAGGTCTTTGTGGCGGAGCAGGTGAGATGCTATGGAAAAGTTGCTTCTTAATAGGTTTTCATGCGTCATCTGCCTTGCTTGGAAATTGGGGTTTGGAAAGTGATTCTTTTTTGGGATGTACTAGTATGGCAACTACTACATTTAACAAGGGATTACTGATGAATGCAGCCTTCCTCTTGGCCCTCAACGAGAGTAATGCCTTCGACTGTGTGATATTTCATGATGTGGACCTTCTCCCTGAGACGGATAGGAATATATATGGTTGTGCAAATAGCCCCACACACCTATCTGTTAGCATTGATGCATATGGCTACCGGTAAGAAACGTTACAACTTATTTTTTTCAAAAACGCTTTTAGTAAGTTTTTATTGTTATCAAAGTCAGGTTTAGGTAAAAAAGACACACATATTTCAAATGACACTGATAACTTCATAAAATTATCACAATTCACCCAAAGCCCAACTTGCAATTAACGAGTCATCATAACTGGTATCATTGACGCGAACGCAATCACTCCCAACAGTAATATCGAGGTCCACGACATATGGTCCGTCGGGCTCGTCATCGAATTGAGCGCGCTCCCGGCCTGCACGGCAAGCGCCTGATCCTCCACCTTTTGCGTCCAATGGTCGATTTCAGCCTGCCAATGTCTCCGCACTACATTCCGACAGACGAGCCAGCTCAAAAGATAGCACAGGCTGGCGCCCACAGCGCTGCAAAAGCAGATCAAGAGTAGGGCGACCCAGAAGGAGAACAGGAAGCCGCCCATGATGCTCAGGAAGAGGCTGCCGGGAATCACAAAGTTCTGGAGGAAAATGTAGCCGACGGTGTAAGCAAATAAGACGGTCCAGTAGTTGGAGTTGATGTATCGATCGAGCACCCTCGCTAAGGCCTTGGTGTCCTTGAGGTTCCACGGGATTTTCATGTGCTTCTTCTCCTCCTCGCGGAGCGCGGGGAAACTGATGTAGATGAAGGTGAGGAGGATGAGGTACAGCAGAAAGACGACGAGGAGGGTCAAGAATGGGTGGGAGGTGAAGATGTTCTTGGGGCCGGGAGGCTCATCTTCGGATGGGATGACTTGGACACGGTTTGAAAAGCTGACGCTGCCCCTTGCACGAAGTCGAGTTGTGGTGGTGGGGCGAGGAGGTTGAAAAGGATTGGTGGGGACGCTTCTCGAACTGATTGGGCTCGAGCCGGTGAGGCGGCGACCTCCGGCCAAGGGGTCGGACTGGGAGGCACGGATCAATCTACGATCATAACCTTCTGACCTACGCATTATTTTAAAGATACAAACTTTTTTTCCTCAAACTGCAATTTCTGGAAACCTTTCTACAATTCAGGAATTTCCCAAAAAAAGAGAAAAGGTTTGGGAATTGAGTTGAAGTAAACAAAAAAGATTTCTTGAAAGTGTCCAGCGATCACAATGGCAATTGTGGTTGGAGTAGAGAGAAAATGGAATTTTTTGGAGAGAAAATTGCTTTATCTTATAGGTCTGCAGGGAATATTGTTACGTTGACGTGTAAAAATGACGCGATTTTTCTCCTCCTTTGTTTCAGATTGCCATACTCCAAGTTGGTCGGAGGCGTGATTGCCGTCTCTGTGGATCACTTTATACAAGTGAATGGGTACTCGAATCTGTACTGGGGCTGGGGAGGAGAGGACGACGACATTTATAAACGGTAACGATTTTTAACGGTTTTCAACGGATTTGGCCTGTCTGACAGTGATAAATACAGTCGCATACAACAACCGCAAGAGTCAGTTTGATTAACACTGGTTCTGAAGGCAAAGACTTGAGCCACCTTTTGTGCCATAATTAATTGCTTGTCCAGAACCATTTAGTATTTCTGCTTTAAAATTATTATTTGTTCGTTGGAAAGTCGTTTTCATGAAATTGAACGTGTCGGGGCAAAGTGAGAATTGGCACAGTTCCCTTAAAAATACATCTAGTACTAGTAATGTAGTAATGCGTACTTTTTGTGATTTCCATTTCTGGCTAGTTTCCTTTTATGTATTCAGTTAAATAACGCCCGACTGTTTGAAGAATGAGCAAAATTCTGATCTGATCCAACTAACAGAAAAATCTATTATTTCTTCTCTTTAGACTGATAGCAAACCAACTCCCCATCCATCGTCCACGTCCCGATCTCGCCAAATACAAGATGCTTCAGCACGGACCTCGTGTCCGGAACCAATTCATCAATCCGCTAATCCGCACCGCCCGTCTTCGTTTCCCTCAGGATGGGCTGACCACTTGTCATTTCCGCCTCGTCTCCTCCACCGCTCAATCCCTCTTCACTCATTTCCTAGTGGACGTGGGCCAGCCCAGCTACTCGATGGACCCAAATACTCCCAAGCTGGAATCAATCATGCCCCCGAGCCCATCCTCCCATCATCCAGCGCTACCAACATCGAAACCCCAGCAGCAGCAGCAACAACAACAGCACACCCACTCCCATCCTCATTATCTCTCTGAGCGAGACAAGGCTCGCAAGAGGTTCCAGACGAAGAGGAAACGCAGCGTGGGAACATTTTCTGAAGAAGAAGAGCTTTTCTTGAGTGGAATTGCGAGGGACAATGATGACAACGACAATCTAAATCAAAATGAAAGGGCCAATGCCAGCCCAGCACGTCATTTATCATCACCGCCGTCGCCCGGCATGGACCATGGGAAAAGCATTGTGACGGGACAGATGTTCCATAGCGGAGGAAGTGAAGGTGGTGGTGGTGGTGGTAGTGCCGGAGTTGGGAATGGGGACGTGCCACTGGATCCAGATGTTCCCATACAGCAGGATGATGATGACGAAGAGGAGGACGATTTGTAACATGGGAAAAGATAAATGAATGTTGATGATGACGATGAAGATGAGAAATCCTTTGTTTACACGGGAAAACGCAAATTATTCATGAGGCAAGAAAAGAAAGAGGGAGAAAGAAAGAGAGTTTCGTAAGAAAAGGGTTAGGAAAAAGCTTTTCATGTTCCAAGCCCATTTTCGAAATTGGACAGAGAGAGAAAGGAAAACAAAAAGGATTCGAATTAGGAGAGCTGATCCAGATGTTCCCATACAGCAGGATGATGATGACGAAGAGGAGGACGATTTGTAACATGGGAAAAGATAAATGAATGTGGATGATGATGATGAAGATGAGAAATCCTTTGTTTACACGGGAAAACGCAAATTATTCATGAGGCAAGAAAAGAGCGAGAGAGAGTTTTGTAAGAAAAGGGTTAGGAAAAAGCTTTTCATGTTCCAAGCCCATTTTCGAAATTGGACAGAGAGAGAAAGGAAAACAAAAAGGATTCGAATTAGGAGAGCCTTGTACATGAGAAAAGAAAAACATGGGCTTTGTCCAACGATATATAAATAATTTACGGGGAAAGGGCCATTCATGCAAAACTAGAATGGAAATAATAGGGATAAAAATAACATCAAGTTTCTCTAAAGGTGATGAGAGAGACAGATATGTACAAAACTCTGTATGAAACTATATCAAAACGTTTTCTTCTCTGAATTCGCGTGCTTTGCAAAGGACCTCGACTCCAAAATGGAAGGCAAAAAATATACTCAATTATTGTGTACCAATGTATACCTTTTATGATTAAAATTCGAGTTAACTTGGAATTTATGTTTTTGAAATGTGTGTTCCAAAGAAAGTTGTTGTACAATACACGGCTTAGAAATGAAAGTGGTATGAATAAAAAGTTTTTTAATTACGATTTAATGACCGTGTGACGTGTCAAGAGTGCGACACTAAAACAGATCTTTTTCAATGGAAAAAAAACTATATAATTTTTGAAAGTGGTATGAATAAAAAGTTTTTTAATTACGATTTAATGACCGTGTGACGTGTCAAGAGTGCGACACTAAAACAGATCTTTTTCAATGGAAAAAAAAACTATATAATTTTCAATTTCCCTACGAAAGGGCCATTTTTTCAAAAATTCTACATCAAACGTGATATACAAGTAGTAGCAGAAGGTATGTAAATGTTAGAGGTACTAAACAACTACCTAACTAAATAGTGGCATTATTTTTTAATTAATATATATTTTGCAAGCTTTTTGTTTTCATTTTTCATAAAACATCACTCTGAGTAAGCTGCTTGTGTTTCTTTTCAAGTACAAACTTTTTAAGACAGTTGAGTCTGTGGAGGTGAGTCTTGCGGGATTATGTGGGGATTAGCAGTAGTTGGGGGATCGACAAAGAGGCACTCCCCAATCCGTTCTGTAGTAGCCAGTGTCTTTGTCTTCGCCTTGCATTGCGAGGAGCTGGACTCCGAGGACGCGTTGCGTTCCGAAATGCGTGTCCTCAAGACCTACACAGATGTCCGGGGGAAAGGTGCGTATTCTCTGGAGGAAATAACAACGTTTAAAGTTTATAATTTGGCAAGTTAAATGAAATATTCATCAAATGAAATATGAAATATTCATACCTTCTTATGTAACTTATTGGACCGTGATATTTTAGCTATAGTCATGTGCGGCTTAAAAGGTCTAGGGTCACCTGAAATATTTTGCATATCCAACTTTTCTCGGACGAGATTAGAAATTTTGGTGAGGCGGGCAATGTCTTCGTCACCCTTGATTTGAGCAAATATAACCTGAAAAAAACAAGGATCTTCTTTTTAAATTCGGTCAGGTACTAATTGCATAAATTATAAACATATTTTAGCATTTGAAAGTTGACGACAGACACATCACATTACATATATGATGTTTAAGTGCACAATACTCACGTTAGCTGGGTCACTTACACTATTTTTGAAGTGACCCAACCCTTGAATCGTCAAATCCAGAGGATCTTTCCGAAACTCTGCGTCAATTTCGCTGCAACATTGAGCCAAGGCCACCTTCGCCCTTTCCACATCTTCCTCGCTCTCCAGACGCATGACATAAAGGGTAAAATGAAGCTTTGTTAGGGGAACCATCGCCTCCTTGAATATCGCGGTGGACTTTAGGTCATGCCACGGAGGATCCAATGGCTTCTCACTCAGACTCTGCTGCAGTCTCTCGACTTTGGCAATAATCTGCAATAAAATAAATTCATAAATAAAATTTTATAACCCATTGTTCCATTTTTATATCAAAAATCTTATAGTAGACTGTAGACTTACATTCTCATTTGAGACCTGCACCGCGATGAAAAAATTCGGCGGCGGGGGTCGTCCTTGGTTCACATACATATTGCCCTGTGACTTCCGATCAGCTCCTGGCTTCTCATCCGAGCTCTTCCCTTTCTTCCTTGGGCGCTTCTTCTTCTTTTGAACGTTTCCAGAAGCGGACGTGGACGCGGTCGCTTCTGATGAGTGCTGCGAAGACTGAGCCTTGTCAGTCGGTGACAGCTTCGCCTTTTTAGGATGGCATGGCCCTGTTACGTAAGCAATGGTAGTTTGCGCAAAAATACCTTCACCTTCTTGAACGTGCTTGCTTCGTTTTGTTGCACCAGTCAAACGTTTCTCACACGACTGAGAACGATCTGCCTGCTCACGCTCCTCGCACTCGTCATTTTTCATAGTAGCAAGCTCATTAA
>JAHZMY010001847.1:0-10160 GCA_027743915.1 Seira sanloemensis | reverse complement strand
GGATGACTTCGCGTCCATTAACTCTAATGCTGAGGTGACCATCGCGTACACCTAACATTCCAAATATTATGTAATGACTGAAATTGGTACGTACGGGAATAAAGGTCATTCAATTCAACCTGGCGTGTTTAGCCTAATGACTTCTTGAATATCTGTCCACTCTCCAGTTCTGAAAGTGAAGGCTCCGGTATTCAGACTCCATCCATATGTGGGAGCACAGTAGTTGTTGGGCATCTGGCAAATCGCTGGATCTTGGGCTTCACGATTAGCGTAAAGGTAGAGCTCGCCTTTCCCCGATTCTCTCCACATGATCCTACAAAATGAATGAATCAAATAAAATTCGCTTTTCAGATCCAAATCATGATTTAGCCTGAGGTTTCAGATCTTTTGGATCTTCTTGACGATTGACCTTGTTGAAAAACAATCGGTTGCAGAATCTCCACCGGCGCAGTATTTCCTTCCTCCGTAAAGGCCAGGGAGTTTGCCACCTTTGACAAAGTTGAAGCCAGCCGGGAAGAAGACGGAAAATTTGAAACTGGCAGCAGTTCCAGGAACCGGGTGGTCAGTCCAGACTCCAAATCCTGCATGAATATTGTTTCAGAATAACTGATAATTGAAATAGCAAAGACTTTTCTTGTGGACCTACCTCCAACGATAGGACCTTCCGGAGAGTAACTACCAGCTGGGTAATGCACTTCAATGCCACCGCCACTCGCCCACAAGACTACATTTCTCTCTCCATAGCTGATCTGGGCGCCCCCAAATGCTTGCGAAATAGTTGGCCTGGAAAAGTCTGCTTTAAAAACGAGTGCATTACTGCTGGAATTGCCTAGTGGGACTGAACCAGCCAATTGAAATATGACAATTGGGGCAATGAGCAAAATCAATTTCTGTGCCATAATGAAAACTACAGTTTGAAACGAAGTTGCATCAATTAATTCCAAATGATGTGTGATGAATGACATAATAATACAATGGTTCTTATAGCTCCGTCTTATCTATGACTGGCTTTTATCATTTACGTCACACTTTATTTACTATTTATTTACGCAGCAGTACTTTAATTAACGGCTCTCAAGAACAAAATCTTTGAATTTCGTGACTTGTCTTGTGGGACTCGCCCATTCTGGCCCATTTCCTCCAAAAAATGTTTCGACATCCATACCCTCCACCTTGATGTTGGGATATTGCGCAATTCTATAAACAATGTTGTTGTATCTGATGACTTCCCTTCCATTGACCTTGATGGCAAGAACGCCATTCCTTTGTCCAGGAGTATTGAGAGTTATGGTCTCTTCAATGCTGGTCCACGCTCCCCTTTGGAAGGTAAAGGAACCAGTGTTCAACGACCATCCATAAGTGGGACTAGAGAGGAACAGTTACAATAACAGGTCAGATTAACTTCCGTATATGCATATGTCAGATGGAATTTTAAAAAGGATCATATTTTTCTCATTACCTGCAGTAGTTATTGGGCATTTGGCAAATGGCCGGATCTTGAGCTTCGCGATTTGCATAAAGGTAAAGTTCGCCTTTTCCGTTTTCCCTGAACATAAGGACGCCAGATTTCATATAAAAGTCATTTATTTTTAAAATGCACAGGACATGCTTGGAATATCGAATACCGTACCTCCACATCATGCGCGTTGAGAAGCAATCGTTCGCAGGGTGTCCTCCGGAACATGATTTGTGTCCCCCATAAAGTCCAGGAAGTTTTCCTGAAAGATTCAAGTTCCATCATGCTCTATAAAGATAACGACAATCATTTATGTTATTATAATTTGCTTCGAAATAGTAATTTACCTCCTTTAACAAAGTTAAAATTATCGGGAAAGTAGACAGAGTAGCTGAACACCGCCGTGTTTGCGCTGACAGCGTGGTTTGTCCAAATTCCAAAACCTAGAATTTAATTTTTCAAATAAAATCTCAACGTCTGTAGAGCATGCGCAATTAAAATATTTACAAACCTCCAACAACTGGTCCGCTTGGAACATAGCTTCCGGCTGGGTAGTGGACATCAATACCACCTCCGCTGGCCCAGAGAATCACATTTTGATTTCCATAACTGATGCCAGCTCCTCCAAAGGCTTGGCTTAAAGTTGGCTTTGTAAAGTCTGCTCGAAAAATGACCGCATGCGCCTCCGTCTGGTTATGCACCTGCGCTTGATCAATTTGATCGACTTTAAAAGATGCGCCATGTCCTGCTTCCAAAAAGGAGGCAAGGACGACAGTTGTGAGAACGATGCAAAATGTATGCTTCATTTTTTACTTTGTACTTTGTCTTAATTGTTCTATTCCCGTGATGTAAGGAGTCTCATAAGTTGCCTGTGTATTTATATGCGCTTGCCTGCTGGGATTGATTTTTCAAGTGTTTATCCAATATTGAAAGGTCCAGTTAGTTGTCACATTTATATTTAGATTTATCTTTGTTTTATCATACTTGAGGAGAGTTGTTATATATCGTTTAACGTAAATCTGGAATTGAACCAAGAGGACAATACGAATGCTAATTACAATAATATTTCAAGCTCTCTGATTTGATTGACAATAGAAAGATTGATGGCTGGATAGCATTGATTTGTTAAAAAATAATACATTCTACTAGGTTACATAATAAATTGGCCGATAAAAAGAGAAAATTGTAAAGAAATGTCAAGCTTTTTTGATTTGGGTTATTTCATCAGCTTTATTGTTTATGTGGGTTTTTATCCACCAAATGGTCCGACTAATTACATAATCAGATACAGTGGAAGCCTTATATGAAGCCATTGCAACGAAAGGGATAATTCTACCCTTTATTGCATGTTTTTCCTTACATCGAGCCTCGTTAAAAATAATTCAATTAGTGGACGACAGAGAGCTTTTGCCCACATAAAATTTGCACTCACTGTATGTACATATACCAATTATTCAGATACTGAACCGGTCACAGCTTTCAAATTTATTTATCACCTATCAGTAATTTTCAACGCCTTCCAAAGATTATTAATTAAGTGCTTCATCATGATTATTAAACTGATTGTGATTGATATGAACAACATGTCAAATATTGAAAAAAATTAGGTGCTGCTCCTGTGCTACTGATACTTAATTGTTAATGTGAAAATGTATATAAATACTGAAATAGAGCTGAGATTCACATGATTTATCGCCATCACAATTAAAGTAAAAAATGGCGAATATTTTTCCGTTCTCTTCAATAGATTTTTCTGTAAATTTTACAAATAAAATTGGCTCAAATCATTTACAGATTGTAATTTGAAATATCAACTGCTTAAACTCTCTATACGAAAGTGAAAGTATACTTATAAAACAAATTAGCCAAAAATTATTAAAGTATAATTTTTTATATATTTATAAATACAGGTGAAACTATAAATTAAAACTTGGAAAGCAAACAATCAGTTGTCGGAGGTCATTTATATATCGGCAAAACCTACGACCCAAGCACATATGTACATCTAAAGATGTAAGCGCGTGGGTAAGCCCGTATGCCATGTGTTGTTAAGTATTTTAAAATACCGATGAGCTACAAAAAGTCCTTTCTCGGATAAGAAATCCATTATGACAGCTTGATGACAACAAAGTTTACGAAAAAAGGTAGATTTGTGTGGTTACAAAATAATTCATGGTTTCAGCTTGTGTAAGGCTATATGATATGGCATAATTATGCAAACGAAGATAATTCTGGCAAAAAGTGCCACCCACACGTTACATAAATCATCACCTTGTCAGAGAAATCTATCAATCATTAATCTGATCATTGAGGTTGTCATGTTTATAATTAATTAGCACAATAATTGCCACAGAATGCGAGAATTTCTGGAAAATGTATGTGCAAAAGCACATTATCTCCGTTTGATGCATAAGAACAAGCGTAATGAAACAGACATTTACCTGGAAATTATTTTGATTAGCTTGTAAACTGTCGAATTTGTCATGTTGAAGCGTAAAGTAAGAACATCATGGGTATTCGGATGAGCCAAATAGGCAACTGTTCGCGTGCAAAAAATCATTCCATGTAAATAAACCACCGACAACTTTGACTGACAAGGGAACTACATAAATGATTGTAAACTGGTTGTCGTAGCATACACATGACCTTCATGACCTGAGCCTACCATGATTGTTGTGTGTCTGTCTGTTCTGCAAACGTTAAAAACCCAAAATGCGGAGACTTTAGGGAATTTCAACCTACTTCACAAGTATTTGTTTATTAGGGAAATCAAAGTTGTAATTCATAAGCCTTATAGCACCGTAATCACCTTATAAAGCGTTTTATATTATCCTATTGTCAAATTTATACAGGTATTAATTTTCCAGAAACATTTTGAACTTGGTTGCATGAATTATTAATAAGATAAGTATTTGATTGAATAACATTGCAACCCAATTCCTAAATACCTGGCTTATATATAAGCCACAAACAAGCGTGAAAATGTAGTTTCTGTTTGCAGATCGCAGATTGACAGGTACATTTTTATACGCTTTTCTTTATATTTAGTTGCCATGGAATATGAATAATACAAAAAGGATTTCAAATTATTTTCAGAAAAATGCGTTCCTTTGCCGTCCTTCTCGTGGTTGCTCTACCAGCACTCATCTCTGGTAGAACAATCAAATTTGCCAACAGATGTGGCCATGACATCTGGGTCTCTCCATTGACCAATGCCCAAGGACCTGAGCTCGCCCCAGGAATTGTCCGTGTTGGCAACGGTGGTAGCTTCACCTATCAAATTCCAGATTCTGGTTGGGAAGGTCGATTCTGGCCTAAACAAGGTACATACTTATGATATTATTTAATGCTTGCAAATTTACAAGGGGAAATATAAAAAGGCTTATCAAAAGTTTGAATCGTTGTTAGGTTGTGATGGCAGCGGCCACAACTGCGAAGTTGGACAATCCATGCCTCCATGTCTCCCGACTGGCTGTGACCCACCAGCAGAGACCAAGGTAGAGTTCATGTTCCCTCCACTCAACGATGGACGTGATGTGTGGTACGATGTCAGCTTGGTCGACGGTTACAGTTTGGGAGCAGAAATTATTCCAAGTAGCATTGGTGGCGCTTGCACTGCTACACAGTGCAGAATGCAGTTGAGTGAATGCCCAACCAACGAAAGGGATGTTGGAGATCTCCGAGTCATCAAGAATGGCCGTACAGTTCAATGCCTCGCACCTTGCAAGAAATGGTGAGCCGGATTTTTTGTTTGCCATAAATACATAAATTACAAGTCTGACTATTTCAAGATAAATAACTGTTTTTGGACATTCTGTGAAGGAAGCCCAAGGTTGCATAAATCGATAAAATGCAGATAAAGGTGTTGCGCAAAATTGAAGGAAAATATCGACACAATTTATAAAATACAATATATTATTTCAGGAACTTTCCTCCCCCCTTCGGACACGGTCGTAATGAGCTTGAGTCTCCTGGAGTGTACCTTTGTTGCCCGACTCCTCCCATCTGGCCTGAAGAATGTCGTACCAATATTGTTGTCCAGACTCAATATGTTAACCTCGTACATCGTGCCTGTCCCACTGCCTACAGCTATTCATACGATGATGAAGCTGGACTTCACATATTGCCCCAATAATGTCAGCTTTGACGTTACCTTCTGTCCATAATTTATTTTAAATCGCCCATATTTTTATATGAAAATGATATTAAGAAATACTGAAGACTTGAAATAAACTAAACTGTTTGTTGTTGCATTTTAAACTCATTCAACATTGCATTATTAAAGTACTTTAGTCTAAGGTGGCCTCAAAAAACGCACCGGGGCAATGAAAAACATTTGATTTTTAGTCCAATTAAGCTATACATAATGATACATATCAATGACATCTATCATTTAGTTCAATTACAAAAAAATCTCAACAAGTGAGTTAGTTTGAACATAATGAAGGTTAGTAGTTTACTTGGAAGGATAATGAATTTTATTATACATATCTATAGTATGGTAGTATGTGACACTTACGAAAAAAGCATGTTTGTCAATTGAAAACTGTCAAACCTTTTAATACCAGAAGTTGAAATAACTGTCACACAAATCAAACTATTGATAAGATTGCGTATTTACACTCGAGCGATATTTATTTGTACTATGTTTTTGCACGCGGACATGTAATACCTGTACGAATATGCACATATGTATAGGTAGATAATATCTATACGTGATATTTTTGCACACATTGTCAACTAAGAATCATTTAGCGTATTCTAAATGTTGCAGAAAATCTGTAGTCTAAAACAGAAGTAAATATTTTAACAAAATAAATTAAGTCTTTCAAGTCATGTTCATGTTTTAAGTATGTATATACATAAAAAATTCGATTACAGTCTCATACTCAAAGATTTCCAAAATTGATTTCTCTCAGCGAATGGATCGCTAACCATTTCAACAACCTGTTTAAATACTAAATAATGAAGCGGCAGATTTTCTACAACTTTTGGATTCTTTAACAGCGCTGTACCATTTTGTACTTTAGCACTTTCAACGGCTGGACTCCATATCTTGACTTCTGTACCGTTTGCCGTTGTGTGAAGGGGCTCCCTGCAAAAAATATTGCCATAGTAAGTATTTTTTAAATATAACTTTTACTCTAAGTAAAACGTATTGTATACCCAAATTTCGCAAAATTTGCAACCAAATTTGTCATAATCTCGGATAACTTGAACTCTGGGTCATCTCTCTTGAATCCGTCGTGCAAAAGAGAAGAATTGAATAAATAAAAGAAGTCTTCTGTATGTACGACTCCCCACTCTGACCTCGCGGCGCCGAAAGCCTGGCCCAGATTGGATTTTACCCATGTAATCAAAAACGTAAGCGTAGGTGGGTGCAACCAAGGAGTGATATCGAATTGATTTTTGGTTTCCATTTGTGAATATTCTATCTGTGTACATCTGTGATTTTACACACAAAGTATTAGAAATGACAAATCTTACAAAAATTGGTAGTTATTCTGCAGTTAATCTGTAATTGTTACCTCACTGACAGCATTAGTAATCTCTAATGGATCGTGATCAATGCCTAAATTTGTGGCTCTATAGAACTCCATAATATTTTCTGTGAACCTTGATCTTTCAGGCTCTTTGGTAAAATCTTCGTAATCGAGAACAATTGGCAGCATGTCTTTTAGTCTGGCGCTTAGAATAGGCGTTTGGAAGAACAAGTTTATCACTGGAATGAACGACAATAAAGATTCTTAACGTTTTTAACTAAACGACTAATTGCATTTATTTTCATGTAGGTCTTACTGTAAGTCTCAAAATGCCCCTCTTGCGAAGTCTGCCCAAAGATCCAAGGCTTCTTTTTCACTGCATCATTAGCGTACAGCTTTTCAGGGGATTCGGTGAAGTAAGAAGTTGGACCTTTGGGTTCAATGACGGGACCAAAAACTATCAACGGATGAAACGGTATCCATTTCTAAAAAAAATATTTAAATACTAAAATACCCATCATATAATGGTTAGGTATAAAAGAGCGTCCATTTTAAAAATGTGTCATACGAAAAAGTGAAGCTGCGCTGCAATAATATAATTTGGTCTGACGGTCCTAAGGCACTGCATTAGTTTATCAGGTTCTTGTGGACATCTTAAGTACTTGGCAAGCCGCCTGGTAAATCCGAGCGCCCGTTGTTTCTGGACTATTGGCCAAAATCCGAATGCAGAACCGCTGAGGCTGATCCCGCTTTGAAACAATGGAGTTACTTTATTTGCCAGTAAATGTATGTGAGCCGACACTCGAGCCAAAGAAATTTGTGACGTTTAAAAGATTGCTCATTATCACTGACGCATATCATTATGATTATCCTTAACAGGCGTGATACAGAAATATGCGTATTTTCATCAAGAAAATTCATTTTACAGGTCAGGTCAGGTTTCAAATCTACCTTCTATGTGTACATGTTTAGCATTCTTTGGTTGTATTTGGATGTCAAAGATACTCGTGAAGACGGATAAAACTTTCTCCTTAAAAATATGTTTCTATATCAAATCTGCTAATTATAGTCATAAGTATTATCCATGGCGATGAGCAATCTTTAAAACGTCAAATCTTCCTTTAAGCCGAAATTTCCTGGACTGTGGGACGAAAAGGTTGATAAAAATCCTAAGGCGCCCAATCTCTGGATAAAATTAGATCACACAAATGATTAAATGTTTCTCTTTATAGTTTATATACGACACCTGAATTAAAATGCCCTGATAATGAATAAACATATGTACATAATTGATTGTGACTAAAACAATTTCCTGGTCCATAATATACGCGTGGCCGTATTCTGCTCCGGATCCGTACATGAAGCTCCCACCGTGAATTTGAAAAATTACTGGTAAAAGGGTAGTTTTGTTTCGAGATGAAGAAGTCTGTAGATAACAAATACATACGTGCTTACATTCACTGATGGTCACAAAAACTTTTTACCGTTTTAATCTTTAAATTACGTATATATTGAGGTAAAGGCAATTTTCGCTGCCCGTGATCCGAAACATATTAATAGGATGCCCTTGCAGACATTCACTTCCGGTCCTGGTTGCTTTTAGCAATCCCCGCCAGGGTCGTTTTGGAACTGGAGGCTAAGACGAAGCTCATTCAATTACAGGTTAGCAATTTTAAAAAATACATGCATAAAATACTTTTTCCGCATACCTTGAATCGTAAATCTCCAACCGGTGCTAAAGGCAGGTACGAATTGTACAATTGGTCTCAATTCGTCTACGAGGGAAATTTTCCACTTATTGCTTACAAGTAATAGTTGCCACAAATAAATTTTCGGACAGAATATATTTTTCGCAATGGACACTTTCCGCAAAAAATGTAGAAAATTTATTTGTAAAAACTATTTTGTGAAGCAAATCGTGTGAAAAATTTCCATAGTAGAAAAGGTATTGTAGCGTCCCTTCTGCATATGGAATCCTGAATGTAAATTTAGCATCAATATAAAATTAGCGTTAATCTTGTCATGTTTAAAAGTTAAACAGGGAAACTTCCATTGGAAACTCACCCCTCAAATGCTAGTATCCTTTTCCCCTTCATCGTCCCCAAGTGATATCCTTGAAGTGCGTCTCCATTTTTTAAATACACGATATCCTCCCTGACCTCACCAACATTCACATTCCTCTTTATTCCCCCCGAAGAGCCCGGATATGGTACCAAAGGGTTTCCAAAGTTATGTATATACCCTCCGCTCTGCTCCATACCCTTTCTAAACGCGTTTGCCAGAGTCCTGAGTGGGTGCATGAGATTCGGATGCCGTCCAAGGTAAATGTCATTGTCATTCTCTGTATTTTGCACACGCTTGGGCCTATTCTGTGCTAAACTACTGTTTAAAACCAAGTTTGACGCTGAGCCCAAATTATCTGCAGTTTCAGCTATGTGGGCTTCCGGTGGCTTCATTGTCGGTTGGCAGGGGACTATTGCGCACAAAAGATTGAGCATATATGTTCCCGCAATTAAAACCATTGTAGCAAAAATCACTTTTAAAAACCTTCCCTGAGCAACTACTTCTTTATGAATTGTAAGTCTTATTTTTACTATTTATTTATAGCAGAGCTTTCCAAAATCACAAAAGTAATACCACGTCAAGTTCATAGCACAGGCTTAGAACAAAAAGCTATAGAAAAGCATCTCTCTTGAAGAAAGATAAGAGACAAAGCACATGCCTTGCGTGGTGAGCACGTGTAACTCTGAGTTTAAACCAATTTTAATTTTATTGCACGTTAACTTTTTCCTTATTTTAAGTGTAACTGGTCAACTTTGTTTATCCGTACTCATGAGTATCTGTATTCCAGATGAGATTGAGAATGACACTAAGATTCAGGCCCGTTTTTTGTTGGTATCGATATGCTGCTGCTAATGAACTCTAATGAACTTTTATGCTCAAATGTCAAGTCATCGCCAAATTTTGTGGATGTCGAAATTACATCTTCGTACTGAATCATTGGTGGGACCATAAACTCGACTGCCTTCCTGGTGCATTGTATAGACTATAGAGTAATACGTGAGGCGTGATTTTGTCTAAGAAATGATATGACAATGAAAAAGTTAGACAATAATATTATAGCATTATATAATTTTTATGAGGAATATCGCATGCGTTTGCTAAACATCCATGTAAGATGTAATTAAGTATAGGAGTTGTAGTCGTTTTTTTCTCTTTAA
>JAHZMY010001846.1:0-25920 GCA_027743915.1 Seira sanloemensis | reverse complement strand
TATACATATATGTATACCCATGTGCATATTAACGTTACAAAAAATGGTATGATGATCAAATATTTGATCCTAAAACGGGAAAGCAAAAAAAAAACTTAATTGATTCTTTGTCTCATTAAAATTTAGCTAATCCGTCAATATTAATGGAATCCAGTCTAGTCCCCGATCCAGTCTAGTCTAGTAAATGAATGAAGTCGTAAAAGTGAGAGTTCTAATTGGCGATGTACGCATTCCATGATAATAAAACAGATAAGACGAACAGGCAGTCCTCATGGTATCTCGTAGTCATCAACGCCATCAAGTACTCGACTTTACTAAACTGCGCTCAACCAACCGTCAATTCTTTCCAGAAGCACATTTTTATATTTAAGTAACTGCTCGCATAAAGCAGTGGCCAAATCATAGAATTCGCAGCATGAAGTACCACTGAAAATGTCAAAACCGACCACGTCAATATCCTCCTTTTATCGAGAGCCACAAAAAATGGGCTGAGAAAAACGCAAGGCAACCAAAACAAAGGTCATTCTTGGTAAATAGGTAATAATGCTGCTAAGCCTTTTACCAAAGTGAAATTAGCCATGCATACCAAATGTAAATCAGAAGCCATCAAAATTCTGACTTTTTTCTCAGAATGCCAAATACGAGTCTCTTGTCTCGTACTGCTCTTTTTTGTTTGAATCAGTCACTCTTTGAGAGGACAAGTGGGGCATTAGTTATGTACGACGGTAGTAAACTAGTAAACTGCTTATAACTTTCGTGTTACAATGAATATGGGTTTGCTTCGTGTGTGCTGTATTATGTGCATCCAATTTGACAGTCGGGCCAGAAAAGGAGTGAACAAAAAGTATAAACAATAGCTTCCACCACGAAAGTAGCGTAAACATGCAGCAAAGAAGGCTGCGAGAGAGTGTGCTGTATTGTGTGCATCCAATTTGACAGTCGGGCCAGAAAAGGAGTGAACAAAAAGTATAAACAATAGCTTCCACCACGAAAGTAGCGTAAACATGCAGCAAAGAAGGCTGCGAGAGAGGGCACAGGCCACCCTGATCGACATCTAGGATGTGTGCACAAACACCGGCTTCCCGTTCCCACCTACAACCACGCTACTTTTCCCCTTTTACTTAAAATGTGTCATGTGTCAAGCTTTGTTACATAAGCCATAGTTTTGATATTTTCCTTCGTGCATTTTCACCAGACACCTTTGAGAGCCCCACCAACTTTTAAAATAATGTGGGGTTAGCAGCACAATGAATGAAAATTCATTTGGCTTTGAACCAGCAATTATTTCATAATCTAATCACACTGGAAAAGAAACTTGTTTTGCAAGAGATTCGTACAGAAGCAATATTGGCTAATGCGATAAGTACCAACGTGACCACTTTTCCTTTTCACATTGGGGGAAAATGAATGTGCAGGATAAAATGAGGCGAGCGATGTAAGAACTGGTTGCAAAATTCTGCCTAGTGTTTTCACAAACTCCCTCGACAATTCCTTCAAACTTCATGTGACGATGTTAGCCTAGACTTTAAATGCAATAAAGAGAGCAATGAGATACATCCAAATGGAAAGAAGTCACTTGAGAAAACAAGACGAGTGTAAAAGTTTTGAAAAAAATGTAGAAACAAACAAGACTCTTATTCAATGCTCTTCTTTTTCCTTTCAATTTGACTCAATTTTTCCATCAGGCCTTGTCGTGTAGCTCAAGAAGATTCAGAGAGGATAAAAAAATAATCATTGCCTTTTCTCGTTACATTAATAAAAATACGATAAAGTCTTGGAACGTCATAAACACTGCCATCATCAATTATCAAGTGCATACATTCAAATCGAATCATTCATCGTTCTAGCACAAAATATTACCCAGTGGCAAAATTTTAATATTTTATGTGATAGAGATGGCATTTTCTCACACTCTCAACTTCTAATCCATCATCAAATACGGGCTAAAGTTACAATTTCTTAAAATAATCGAATCCCACTTTGCAATTTCATAAATTCATGCAAAAAGTGACACAGTATTGCACAAGATCTTAATAAAATCAGCAATATGAGCTAAAAGGGCTGATGCTTTTTTCTTTGTAGTTTCCAATCGTTTTGTTTCCAAACGCAAATTTTTTGGATATATCTTCAATATTTCCTCCTATACGTGCGTTGTACACAGACATTCAAGAATTTTAAAAAACTGAAAGCTGTAAAGAAATAAAGATGCTGCATCCGAGCAGCAATACAAGATAGTATATTATATTTGTTGATTTTATGTTTATGCTGTAAATCTGCAGTCCTACTTTGCTGTTGCACTCTCTCGATGCCTATGATGAGACTCTTGTTAGCCCATGATTAGGAAAGGTAGGGTAAAAGGTAAGGAAAAGAAAGGTACAAGTTGTTGTAGTATGTACGACTACGGTAACCTCGCATCCAGCAAGCCAATCTTCCCTCGTACAGAGTAATTTTATGATGATGATGAGGCATTTGTGCGAGTACCTCTGTGAATGTGTTCCCTCTCACCCTCTCCCTTTAATACGAGGATGCGGAGTTGTGTATTAAATCAAAGATGATTACGACTCAAGGTGATGTAATGCTTGGTCTACCAATATTAGCGTCACAGAGTTATAATATACATTATTGACCGAGCTGGAAAATCGTGACAACATCGCCAGGAGCCAAGAAAGAAAATCATCATTATCGTCATCATCATCCCTAGAAAAAACAACAAGTAGCTGGAATGCATTTATTTCCATTCGGTCTCTTGTCGATCGCTCTCCACCACTGGTTTCTTTTCTTCCTCGACTACCGAAAAGATAAACACTATCCTTTTAGTTAAGATACGTGTGACGGCTTGGATTAGCACCGGGTAAGAAGATCGCTCACGATGATGCACAGACTTGCTTCAGCCACAAAATAAATGTACACATGACAAGACCAAAAACCACAGAGTCAACTCAAGTGTGCACTAATATACGTTCGGCGCCTGAGAGTCCTACAAATTATCAGAAAGGCACATCAGGTTCCGTCACCATTGTTTGGATAGTGGAGTTAATTTGATTTTCAGAATTCAGGTAAAAATTGTCAGATGCATCTGATCCTTTAGAGAGGGAAAACGGGACAGTTGCTCCAACCAATTGGGCTTTTATACATACCCTTAGGCCCTAAAGCATGTAGATACATGAATGAAAACTTCAACTTCCGCGAATTTAAAAAAATGATTTATAATAATTATATGACATGAGAGGAAATTTAAACTTTTGCAGTTTGTCCAGTGTTTCATTTTGAGTTTCATTTGCACAAAGAACTTCTATGCATTAATTAGAGTAATTGCATCGCATCACACCACTTCCTTCGTATTGGTAGCATTTGGAATTCATCTATATATTTCAGGTTCTTGAGAGTCCTTTGAGATAGTAGAATGGTATGTTCGGGTTAGACCCAAGTTCAGACGACCACCAAGTATTATCAAGTTTCATGTCTGATTCGCGAGTCAGTTTACTTACAGATACAGCTAGTGAACATTGATGCATTATACCAGCCATGAAGCCATTAAAACTATGATAAGTTTCTCTATTATATTCCAGTTTACTATCTTTGCCTTGAGCTACCCAATTTGCCCACAAAAAGGCAAAACTCTATTTCATCGTTAACAGTATTGTCAGAGTTGTCTCAAGGAAGACCTCTTTTTAGTTTGAAAAACGCAATTTGTAATCTGTACGATAAAATGTAAAGATTATCACTATTACAGTTTTTCAACCACTCGTATCCATCTGCTTTGCAGTTGTAGGGGACGACCCACATGTTCACAGCTTTCAAATTGAAGATGAATGCATTCTAATACAAGAGCATTACATTCCATTGCACCATAAAACTGTGCATTACTGCGTCATTTAAGACCTTAAGTATCACTTTTTAAAAGGAATAAATTTGCCCATGATCAACTTATCATGGGATCAATTCCATTCCTTTCATAGCACTGCTTCCTCTGTCTATTCATCTCATCTACCTTCAATGGAGCAGTCTTTCTCGTAAAAAGCGGTCCGCCTGTAAATCGTTTGAGGAGATATCTTTTCGGGAGTTGTGCTAGTGGCACATTAGAATAATCATGGAATTAATTTATATACAATAAACACTTCATAATAATAGCTCCCCCACGCCTTCGCCTCCAATTTTTGTCAGTGAATGTGTGCTTCACAGAGGCACATATGTAATACTCCATGGAACTCTTGGTTCAATTCCGTCTCAATTTATTATACAATGTTAGTTTAAGTTGAATTTAGGGTCAGTTTCGCTCCACAAATAGAAAGGCCTTTGGGTGTCGTTGTGAATACAATGAGGACAAGCCAAAGTTTTCCCTTGTATTTGCTTAGGCTCAGATAAACCGTTCATACACCAGATAAGAGGCAGCATATGGTTAGGAACAACAAGATAAAGTGATCATTCCAAACTCAAAGTTAAATGGAACTTTTTTTTCAACTGTAAGAAAAAACTGCAAATAAATATTCATGAACGGGAAATGAATAAGTAATTCGGAATAAATGGCGACTTTTTTCTCTTGAAAAGTCAAAGTCACACAAATTTATTGACACTTTTACAGTCTAGCAAGAAGATAAGTTCAGCAGTTCAGCTGTATGCCAATCTTAATCTATTTTCAGAACTTCGTTTCTTCTTTACATTTCAGGAAAATGCGAAAATCGAGTCGAAGTATCGTAAAAAAGAATAAAAAATGCAAGGAAATGAAACAGAAACGCCTGGCAAGTTGACTTTTAGGAATGGAGAAATACTGACAAGTAATACGATTCCAATCAGAAAAAGTAATGCGCTCCTCCATCAAAATGTACAAAAAAAGTTAATACAAAGCCGAAATATTTCTCCTGGTTCATATAAGACAATCAAAAAGGCAAACTACCACACTATAAAATGTGAAATGATATCTCAGTCGGATAAGTATACAAATTAGCCAAGAAGGCTTTCACATATATTACGCCAGCGAGCCAGGAACGGGTAAGCCGACGCTGTTGATCGAATACGTCAATAATGATAACACAAACGAGAACATGGTACATGCATATCTTCTTGAGTGCACATTAATACTGAAATATAGAGCCTTTTATCCGTATATCTCGTCACATACGGAAACGTGCCAAAATGAGAATAAGCTGTGAACTACTAGAATCAAAAATGCTTCTTATTATTATTGCATGTACAAAAAACACAGATTAAGTTTGCTCTGTAGAAAAATCAATTCCTGTGTGTAATGGCATCTTGAATTAAATAAGCATGAGACTATCGGTTTGAGCGTAGGTTTTATTCGATTTAGGAGAGAGAGAAGGCGATCAACAACTCTAACGTCGCATTCCACACGTCACTCATGAATTGCCATGCTCATTTCTTTCGTGAAATAAGGATTCCGTCAACTTATCCAATATAAAAAGAGAGGAACTTTCCCATTTTTTCACAAACCTCAATGATCATTCAAGAAAATGATGGTGATGAGGACGATGATGGGCCACCAAAACAGTCAAAAACTCAAATCACGTCGATTTTTTCTCTAATTTTTGCTCGTCGAAAACATGCCACATGAGAGAGGGAGAGAGAAAGAGCTGAAAGTTGAGTGAGTACAATATATTCAGGGTAACATCCGGAGTCAGTGGATCCCATTACTTTTTAGTTTTACATATTATTTGTGTAGTATGCCACTCACAAAAAATATCCTGAAACATCAACAGGGTAATAATATCTTCAAGAAGTTTATCTACACACAACATGCCGAAAAGCAGTACGTATCAATATGCACTCCACTTATTCAGCATCAGTAGGCAAAACCGGCCGCTTCTTTTTGGTTGTTGGTTAAAGTGAGGGGCGCATGGTGTGAATATCTCAAGTTCTTTTTTTGAGATTATCAAGTACATGTTACTACACATGCACAAGTCTTTGATAGTTTGCTAGGCGCGTCAACTCTCACAGTGTGCTTTTCCAGCTCCAGCCTCTTTATAAAAAATCCAAACTATTGGTATCAATGATTATGTAAGAGTCTGTGGCGCAGCAATACTCATTTTTGTATCTATCAAAAGACAGAATATAATTGCAAACCGATTCAGTACTGATTTTAGCAAACACGAATTGTTGAATGACTAATAACACTTTTCACTGGATTATTTTTTAACAAAATTATCACACGCGCGACGGTGTATAGAAAATCTGGTTAATAAGAATGACTTTAATGATGTATTATTTTGTGATATTTTGCTTTCTTTCTTTGCTTTTCTCCAATTATTTAACTTTCAAATCAAACTAATCCACACAATATGTATATAGATATGATGTACATATCTAGCTCAGATGAGTAAAAGCAACGCACGCAATTTCGCATAGGTAGAAATCAAAACTTTTCCACTCCTCGTTTTCAGGAACCTGCTCTCTATAAAATGAATGCCCATTCGTCATGTCTGTCAAACACGGATTTAGTGTATATACCTTATGTTACTGCGCACGTCACACGTATGTACATAGTATCGAATCGTATGCAAATCCAAGAATACAAACTCGTGGATAAGGATGGTTGTAAGGAACAAGCTGAGTGATATGTGCCTAGCATTTCAGACTATGTTACTGTGCACGTCACACGTATGTACATAGTATCGAATCGTATGCAAATCCAAGAATACAAACTCGTGGATAAGGATGGTTGTAAGGAACAAGCTGAGTGATATGTGCCTAGCATTTCAGACTCAGTTTTAATTGACCAAGACTTGCTACATTACATGGTTTGCTTCAATCACAAATACGAGTTATTCAATTTCATCTCTGGATTTCCTTCCTGCATCAAGCTAATAAATCAAGCGACTTCTTTATACTTGCATCCAATACTTCTTTGTCTATTTCACTATATAAGTATTTATTTGTGCATACCAATGCATCTGAAAAGAGGCACAAAGTGGAGATTTTTCGACATTTTGCATGATTTATTGTTCTTGCATTTACTTGTTTGTCTATTTCACTATATAAGTATTTATTTGTGCATACCAATGCATCTGAAAAGAGGCACAAAGTGGAGATTTTTCGACATTTTGCATGATTTATTGTTCTTGCATTAACATTCTCTTCGTTCCGATCAGCTTGAAAATGAAAGGAAAAAGTTATTTGGTAAAAGGTTAAGAGAACCTTGTATAGCTCTTGTGAATATTTAGAACCCGATTTTTCCTGCAATACTTTAAAGTTTTTTTTTGCAATTTTCTCGGCAAATTCAGATTATAAAGTTTTGAATTGACAATAAAGTTGCGGCAAAAATGAATTTCCATCATGATTAACTGTAATGATTTTTCATCTCTGATATCATCAAAACCGGGATAGCAGCACTCAAGGGTGTGCTCCTTTCATTTCTCTCAAATTATTAATAGTGTTGTAGACGACGCTGAGAAACGACTGGTCGGATNCGGGATAGCAGCACTCAAGGGTGTGCTCCTTCCATTTCTCTCAAATTATTAATAGTGTTGTAGACGACGCTGAGAAACGACTGGTCGGATTAGTGGATCTTTGAGATTATGTATTTATAATTTTGTGACACTTCCAAAATCAACAATCCACAAAGCAGACACACACTCTCGGATGTGCTTGTTTCATCAGCCTACTACCATAAAAACCACCATCAAAGTATTTTTTTCGGAGTTGATTCAACCAAGAAAATAAATAAACCCTAACTTTACTCCTTTTCGCTCAAGTCTTTTTTCCTTGGATTCAAGATTTTTGCTGTTTTCCGCGATTCTAAAAAGCATGGACTGAATCTTGGTCGTAATCCTTTGTGGATGAATATAAATCATGATAATTTTCAAACCTTCCCGTTCTTTTTTTCTAAATATACCATAAAACTCTTAAACAGCCATAAGACATCACAGCAAAGCTTAAAAGAAAGAGTTATTGGACAAGACAAGCGTCTATAGAAATCTTTTTGGTTGGGATAAAGAGAAAAAGCGCGTCAGAGGCAAGAGTGTGGAGGAACTGCTAAACAAATAACCCAAACCTGACAACTGACATTCAACGACATTCACGAGTTCCTAATCTAAATAATACTCAAGATGGTGATGAGAAAGAATGATAGTTTTCACGATATTATTAAGCCATTTCCTCCGTACAAGATCGATCGCATTTGCAAGATCGTTTTTCTTCTTATTCTTGAAATGAATTCTATGCCTTCGATTTGATACTCGTGATGTTGATGACGACAACCGATTGTGTACTCTTGCTGGTTCAGATAAGAACTATCTAGGTAAGAGTGTAATGGATTGAAACAGAAGTTGCTCTTATTCTCGCTGATTTTCTACAAAAAAAAAACAAATCTGGTTCCAGTTTAGCCTGATTCTAATCAACCTTCCACCCCTGTGCATTTACTCCTTATAAACTCTTTCTTCCTGGACAAAACTGAACAGTAAAAAACTAAATCAGATAGGGAGCAAATATTAAACAATTACTTTTGCAATTACGGCCTAAATTAAATTGAATGGAATCATGTCTAAAAGTGGCGTTTCACACCATTTCCTCTTCCCCATGTAATTTTTAGCTATGTACATGTAAAAACCATCTTGCCGGAAATCTTAAGCAAACTGAGAATAAAACTGAGCAAAGTCAGATTTGCAAAAATGATTATTGCCTTTATAGAATTTAAAAATTGTTCTCGCACTATGGTGCGGATTAAACCACAATCACACAGAAGTAGGACGTTTCGTTTAAAGAGCTATTTCCGGCCAGATAAAATTTCATTTGCACACCAACTTTGGGAACTCAAAACAAACAATTGGAGCGATTCGGTGCAATCTAAACATTCACGGAATTGAGAAAAGCCTTTGGGCTAAAGTAAATGGGATTTTAGACATTCATAGTTTCTTAAGTTAATTTCCGTATAAAACAAGCAATCACTTGCGACGCGGGGTGCATAAACGGAGTTATTTGCAGAAAATTTAGGAATCAACTTGATCTTGCAGCATATTTGCAAAAAATAAACGGAAATCCTACAGAATTAAATTAAACGTGTGCAAAGTTTGCGATATGCAGAAGTTGAAACACAAATTGCGTATTACAACAAAAAATCATGACTTACAGAGACAATAATTTTTATTATCACGGCTTTTTATGAGCTATTCTAGCGTTGAAAATGGCTTTGGTAACACTATACTTCAATGGCACAAAATCCGCTGTGATAAATCTTTTTCCTTAGCAATAGGTTTACCCATCTTTCACTTCTTATTTTACACTTCATGCATATTTCATGGTACATTATGAAGCTTGGTTGGATTAATTTCACAGTTGAGCATGCAACACTCTAGCGTACACAAAGTTTTTTTCCAAAGGGGATTATATTCCTTCAATTATTTTCTTCAGGAGGATATCAAGATAAAGCAAGAAGGAGCAACAGGACAGGAGTTGTTGATGCAAGCTACCAAGCTTTGATTTATCTGGCCATTTCATCTTGTCCCTTTAGATAAATATTTACAAAACAAATTTATTCTAATTATTTTTCTCTGACTTTAATCTAAATAAAACTAAGCATTTGAGCAGAAAGATTTGAAAACATCTGCAGTAAAGTCAAGGGGATTGCGCAATCGCATACAATTATAAAAATTATTAAATCATCATGTCTTACCATTGACGAGAGCGGCGATCCATTTGGGTAGGGGTAGGGTAATGACGCTAAATATCCCATGTTAAGAGGTGATGGGTTCACAACACCGTCCAGTGGTTTCCCTGCAATTTTTGACAAGAAATATACATGTTATATAACACACGCGCATTGATTTTTCCATTTAACTTGTACCGGCAAATGCAAAAGAGGGTAAAATTGCAAACATTCATGAATAATGCACTCAACGACACTTCCAGATTTCAAATAGATCATTCATATGTAATTGTGTAGATAAGGAGGATAACGACAGCGGAGTGTGCTTAATGTCGGCATGATCAAAGGGAAACAATAGTGATGTGTACGATGACGACCACCAACCATATAGGCCGTATAACCACTTCAAAATACACAACAAGTTAAACCTAGTCAGAAAACAACATTTCGCATCTTCTCATCTCTCTCTCTCTCTCTGCTCATTCCTTTTACCCGACGTCAGCGAAAAATCTTTACACACACACATCGTCCGTCGCTTCTTCTCCATCATACTCGTATCACATCCGATTGATGATGATGAGGATAATGCAAGCAGCTTGGTAGAGTGACTACCCGAAGACACGTATTTGCAATACATATTAGCAACCTAGCAGATTTATCTTGGACAAAATTCATAACCACACTTTTAATAAAAAAAAATCAAATGCACAATCAAATATGTGTATTCACTGTTTTACTCTCAATTTATATTCTGAAGCTATGCCATAGTTGAATGGTTATTTGCACGTGTGGTTGCTAGTTTGTACTGCATGTATCATCTCTTTACACTTTTTCGGCTCGACGTATTCGTACTCTCTTAGTGGCCTAGCCCTAAAATACAAAATAATTTTCATCATCATCATGCGCATCGTCTGAAACACCCTAGTCCAGTTTGTTAAGCGTTTGCTTGCTACTGGTGATAATTTACAGTAGGTGAAGAAAACAAATTGATTTTTTTGAAGAAATTGCAAACCACACATGTTCAAAGATAATGAATTAAACGCCTTGATTCCTTCGTCTGCTCAGAGCATCATATTATAGGACATTGGAAGCAAATTGACCGTACAAAATGTACTTGACCTTCTCTAACTTGATTAATATTCTTCGGGTGTTCTTTTGCTCCCTCTCCATAACAAATACGTTCGGTTTTATGATTACAAAAAAGTGCCAAATGGTGTGATGTAGCTACTTTCAAAATTATCTTTTACAATGCAAGTTTACAACCTGGCAAATATGTACAACTATATGTGTTCATCCATCATTTTTAATGTACTCTTTCTTTGCATACTGCTAAACATAATGGCAAGGCGGGTTAACAAGTTTAAATCGTGAATCTTGCAAATCTTAAAAAATCGCCTTTCTGAGGTTGATAATGATTGTAGACTAAAAGCAATAAAACTGGAATTGATCTGGTCGAGTTTACAGATGAGCATATGCATTAATGGTGGTCGTAATAAACGATTGTACATACATTGTGTAGATGAAAGCCTGCAAAAAGGTATGCAATTACTTTTTCCAGCAAATAATAATTGTAATGTGGCGAGCGAATACTTTCAGTTGTTGATTTATGTACAGTTCAATCTGGTAAAAAAATGCTCTGATATTTTTTTGTTTAGGCCAGATCAATTAATCGATTGATTTCAAAATATGGTTCATTCATCTGAATCCAGGTATGCAGATATTACTACTGACTTGCAACCAGATTCATTTATATGCAAAGTTATTATCGTAATCATTATCTCCTTCCTCACATCTTTCCCTTCAAAAAATAATTCTCAATATGCCGTGTTTTCTAATTACATTGTCTCTTGTAGACATTCAAGCTATTTAAATTTTTGCTATGCAGGGCATATTATCATGTGATAGGGAAAGGGTCGAGTAACACGTAAATCAGGGTATTAATAATGGAGTTTGGAACAAGTACACAACATAATTCTCTATTTTAATTTGACAACAAGGCGAAAAGGCCCTTAGGGTACTGGAACCTGTCAGCCAGCCGTTCACTTTTTGTTCCACACTAAAAACAAGATAGGTAAAGAGTACAATAAGTCAGTTCACAATGTATAGACAACCATGAACATTCAAAGATAATAAGAAAGTAGAAAGAGAGGGCTTCCAACCTCAAGGCTATTTCGAAAAGGTAGAGCATGTGTACATACAAGCCGAATGCTTTCTGTCTGTGATGCATACCCACTTATAAGAAAAAGGTACTAATAAACATCTACCTCTTTCCTTGTGACTTCAACTAGTTATATTATAAGAGCCAGAGCAAGAATGTACATTTCCATCAACAAAATGCATTCCATCTAAACATCCAAAATTCTCTCTCCTCGTCTCTCTCTCTCTCTCTTTCTCACTGGGTATCCAGATTGCATGCATCCAAAAAGAGGAGAGAGTTTGTAAGAATCAAGTTCGACTTTCTTGTTCAGGCAAGCAGATTCAATCTACACAGCGAGCAAAAAAATAAATAATAATATCGCCTTTGCCCTCCTCCTCTTTAGTAATACCTAGTGACGCTAACTAGGTGAGGTCGAGTCTGTTTCTTTAACAAGAATATAGTTAGGAAAGCTGAAATGAGTAAAACATAGACACGGAGAGGGGTCGATGCTTTTTCACTCACTTGTTCTCAGATCTTTCATCATATCATATCTATAAAGATGATTCCAGCACTTCTTTTTCGATCATCATCAACATAATGATTATAAGATTAGGTACAGGTATAGGTACATTCCAGTGTTGTTATGTATTTAACTCCGAGTACAAGTTCCTAGCAAATGGGTCTGCTTCATGTTATCAAAAAAGAGGTAAAACGCAAACTAGTCAAACATGCATGCAACGTGCTTTTTGCTGGTCGACTTTTTCGTTTAAAATGTGTTACATTTCATACCATTTAGCATTTTATAAGCTTTTCTCTCTATGCAAAAAATAATAACTATCGAAGCGCTCGGATCTATCGGGAAATGGTTATTGTTCCTGTTGAGAATGGTCTATGCTATTTCCTGTACCAATCACAGAAAGAATCTTTGTCGTCTTAAATATTTTTCCAGACACCACCGGGTGCGTCTTGTTTGCCTTCTTTTGGGATACTCAAATAAATATTTTAATGTAATGCACATTAAGACTCTCCTATTTCAATTGGAACGAAGTTAAAGCGCAAGTACTACATAAGAATATGAGTCGATTGATGGACGCTTAGCACTTCAAAACATTTCATCAGTGTAACGTTTATTGCCCAATCCAGAAAGCTCCAGAATTTGCCGATTACAAATCATCAATTTGCAAAACACTTTTTAATGCACACTTTTTAAATGGTTGTTGATGTGCCATATCAGCATCATTTACTATCGTTGAGGACTCATATTTTTATTCTCATCCCATCAAATCTATTTAGCGAGAAAGAAGGGAAACTCATTCATTGTACACAAGATTCATTCAACGTATTTTTTCTCAAAAGTATGATGAATACTACAAATATTCGTAATGTATGGTTCGCTGGACATTTCCTTTCAAACAGGTTATCACCCATCATAAATTCATACCCAAAATGCCTTCAGTGTTTGCAAGTGAATCAAGTAAGTTTACTTTGCAAGCTTAAGGATTATCCCTCAGTCTGTGAAAGAGGAGGATGATAACAAGCTAAAGAAATTTTTTCGCTCATATTAGACCTCAACGACTGACCGAGAGAGAGGAGCGACGACCATTATGATGATGATTACGACTCTTGCTTATTGCCTATACAAAGGAGCTCTGAACATTTCGTTATGACAAACGGGCAATTACACATAAATCAGCAGGCGAAAAAAAAGAAGTGAGAGTGGGAAAATCTGCCAGAACGGAGTAAGCAAGACAAACGAGTAAGGCCAACGAGAGCCAGTAAATAAGGTGGTATTTTTAACAAGCTCACAAGTTACGTAAATTTCACGAAAAACGCAAACGTGCTTCTCCAATGCAGTCCGGAGACCTGCTCGACCATCCAGAACAATGATTATTATGTACCATTTTCACAAGCATTAGTTCCAACTCCAAAGGCAGCATACACATAAATGTGTGAATGATTTCCATGAATAAAAGGTTAAAACTCTCATTACTTTATGAGATTTTAAAGAAATGTCAGAAAGCAAAGGAAAATAAAGTCAGTGACTCCAGCAAAGATTATGAAAACGATGATTCGACTTTTACCTAAATAATTATAATCACACATGCGACTATTTCCAATCACCAACATATATTTTCGCTTTGTCCGCGTAAACAACATGCATACGAAGATGCTCTGATCTAAAACACAAGTGCACTCAGTCAGAAGAAAGATCATAAAAACATTTTCCTCTCTAGTATTATATGTACACAAGAGAATTCTCAAATGGACAATGCCCATCACGCATCTCTTGCCTCTACTTATAAAACCAATAAAAAACTAGATTGAAAAATTCCAGTCTAATGTCTTCAACTCTCTCCACATGTTTCCTGCATCATCATCATCATCACGCTCAGAAGCAGCAGAAGACAACAACTCCAGAAAATAGGGGTTTTATACGCAAGATAATTCTACGGCAAGATTTCTTCACTCTTTTTTTGTATTAGGAAGGGAAATGAGCATCAATAAGTTTTTTTCTTCAAATTGAGTACGAGTGAGTTTGGCTTCGGAGCGAAAGCGAGAAAATAGATCTCTTAAAAACTATTTTTTACCAGCACTTAACAGATATGCGTCTGCCTACCTACTCATCTGAAATGATGATGACGACGATGATCATCTTAACAATGCACTTGACTTTATGTTTTTCTTTTTCATCTCAGTCTCGTCTTCACTCTCTCTCTCTCCAGTGTTGTCAAAATGCATTAAGGAGAAATTCTCGGTTAGACTCCATGCATGAAAAAGAGTTTTAAAAGGGAGTATGCTGGCAAAGTCACTCATCTTTTTTTATTTTACCTAACACCATTTATAAGAAAAATGCCAATATATGTGTTAAGTAGGGGACCTTGTAGCCAGTGAAAATAATGGGGATGCTTGTTTGTGCATTTGGTCTTCATCTTTTCGTTTAGATACATGTACGTACATAAGAATGTATGCATTTACATAAGAAGATATATACAATAAAGTTTACGTAAAAGTATTTACAACTGTTACATTACTTTTACCTATGCAGTTTACGATTTAATTTCTGGAGAAAATAGCTTAATAAAATGGATATTTTATTTGGTAGGATTTCGTCTCAAATCTCGCCAATTCACATGTATTTCCCTTGCTCTGGCATAACACTTTACTTACTGCATTTGTATGGCAAAATTGAATTTACTCTAGTCAAATTCGTTTTCACGGAATTCTTAAATGATTAAATAAAATTATTTACGTATCTTTTGAGGGAGATACGGTGTATAAAGTATATTGTGATAAATATATTTTTAAATCATTTAACTTGCAAGCCTCATTTCATTACCCAATTTCGCTCAATGGCCTGTTCATTAAAGTCATCCATCATAAAGATCAAGACAAGATGGACTGATGCATCCAGTTAGTAAACGTTAAGCCTTATGTTCACTCGTCGTTACTTTCATGGAATATGTATAGTGGAGCATGTATGATGGCAAAGGTGATAAAGAATCAAGGTGAGTTCAACCACAGTTGTTTAGCAATAATGTTTACCGCACAGACAACCAATTTAGGAGCGCTCAATCGGAGAGAGGTTCTGCAGGCAGCAGCAGCAGCAGTGTGGTATGCGAGATGGTGTTGAGTTTACGCTGCTAAGGAAGCTTCCTGCGGCGCCATTTTCATGATGATGAGATGTGGTGCGCTACTATGCAATTAATTGGAGAGAAACGAGTCTCAATCAGTTATTCCGATTTGTGCTCTTTCTTCTTGCAAGAAAGCGTAAAAGTGCATCTCTATTGGATTGCAATTTGTCTCTGATTTTACCGTCATTGACAAACCTTTTACTTCGTCATATGAACAATTTTTTTGCATGTATAATGCTAATGTTTATGTAAGTTGTAAGAGAAAACATTTTTATTAGCTCTATTTGATTTTGTCAGCCTATCTAAATCTGCATCTGAAAGCATGCTTTTGCAATAAATCTAGCCAAAATAGGGAATGAGGAACATTTACAGCCCTCACCTGAAAACATATACTAAAACAAACATGAGAGTTGCTGCTAGTTAGTTATTTTTATCATACTACTAGGAAGAACCCAAAGGCATAATCACAATTTCTGTGACACGCCAATTTGCTAATAACTCGACGCGCCTCATACGCATTAAACCATTATTTTTCCTTGAGAACAGACAATTGTCTGAAAGTAAACAAAGTGGTCCGTCTACCCTGACTACGTCGACGGCAACAAAGAATTCCCAACCGCTGACAGATGGTCATTGTGTGGACATTCTGGGCTGGTTCCTTCACAAAAAATAGATAAATCTAACCGCAAAATGAGAGCAAATAATTTGAAGAAAAAAACACCTAGATCCACAAATCCATTCCTTCATCGTAATCCCTAGAAAGTAAACCCTTACTAAGACTTGTTGAATCAATAAGCATTTTTTTAAAAAACTCATACCAAAGTTTTGGCACCAATGTCCAAACCACAATATTGTATCAGGCCACACTCGTCGACGACGTACCAGGCCCTGCTACTACAGTGGATTATTTCTTAGCATAATTCTCAACAAGAGCTTTAAAAATTAAGACATGCAACAAGAGTCTAGCATTTTGCGGTTATGAAATTTTCAAGATCAGGAGCCATGCGTGGTGTGAGCAGATTTGTAAATATCCATGAGGGTGAAGATATAAACTAATCACGAATGTTTTAAAAAGAGCCTTAAGAACCAAGTGGACACTGAAAAATATTTTTTAACGAGAAGGAAGCAGACGTAATGGGTACATCATCGTATTGTCATAAACCCATAATAGCGTTTCAAGATGATCATGTTACGCTAAAAACTCATAACATCGTAATTATCAATGCACCATGCAAAGAGAAGCATTTTTAAGTAGTGCATCTACATTAGTATCTCAACGGAAAAGGGTTTCCTTGAATCGGGTAAAATTTACCAGATCCCCCAGAAGAATAAGAACAGACGAAGAGGCTGGAAATGAAAGAAATATATTTGTAAGGATGAAAATAGACTTTAGAAACTATTCAGACTACTACTGCATCCTTCCTTCCTCTTGCTATTTTGTTACGCATCATTCGTAACAAAACGATTCGGCTCAGAGTTGTTTAAACTTTAAAAAAACATGCACTCTCTCGTAAACGGACGGATACCTATACATTTTTGAGGAAGTGACGACGAGATGCTTTATATACTCTGCCATGAAACGAATTAGGCTCTTGTAGTGGTAGAAGGAATTTTCGTAGAGTGTCAAAATTTAACAAATTTGTGTTTGTATGTTTCCCCAACGCCTTGTTTAAACTTTAATAAGTCATTTTGAAGGAATGCGCACGGTTCGAATCCATAACCAAGGTTTACTTTTTGTGTTAGCCTAGCAAAACAATGCACTTGTCCTTTATTTCCAAGCACTAATCCCCAGATTCTTTTTATCGAAGCATATTTTGAAATCTGTTTATTGCCAAACATTATTTTTCTACTCATATGTACATACGTGGTACTTCCGGTGGCTTTTCAAATTACCTTCAGAATGGGTAACTTTATAACTTGAATGGTAACGCGAAAGAAATTCTTAGTTAACATAAGCTTAAAAGGTTTGATTTAAATATTTTTAGCCTTGAACAAAATTTATAGTTTTGGTTTGTTTCCCACAAAAGAACAAAATTGTGTGCCAAAAGTTACTTGCAAAAGCGATTTCACAAAAATATGGTTGACCTTGTACAGAGAGATCATTGTTTTCTCATTTTGCATGAGCTTCAAGATACTTTACTTGCAATCATCACAGACTGAAAGTGTTTAAACTTCCTTTTTAGATATATGTATTTCAAATTTTAAAAGACCTCCACATAGTTAGCTCAAATCTGTTTAAACCTTGTACGAATTTCTAATAAATGACGGACAACGTGTATTTTTTATATTATGAGAACTTTTGTTAAAGAAATTTTGTTAAAGTGATCCTTTGAGTCAAAATTTTAAATACCCCGTACATATGAATTATTATTCAAACGCCCTACATTTTTCTAATGAATCAAAGTTTAGATTTTGTGACTATAAATCCACTGGACTGGTAGTCTTTTATAAATGTTGCCTTCAAATCTAGACAGGTAAAAACGGAGCTGTGATCCAGACGAAAAATATATTTCCTGATTTGGAACCATTGCGTTATACACGTATTTTCTTTATAACAGACTTTGTATAAAATCCTCATTTATCGAAGCAGGTGCCCCTAAACCTGAGAAGTGCTTATTTTAACAATTACACAGTGTCAAAAACGAGTTTATTTTTTACCCTTTTCTCATATGACACGGAATAGAAATTAAGCTTTCTAGAGTAGAGAGCCACTTGTATTTCCCTTTTCAGCCTAATGAATTTACCTATGCGTAAATGGAACACCATAGAGCTCCTTCACACCTTGCTTGCCCTTACCCCTCGTTGTACAGGTAAATTGGGTACTTTTATTTCTGACACTTTTTTATTTTCCCAACATACGTAACTTGTGCACTTTATTGAATCCTTTTTTTAAACCTCTGCTTGTTTGCAATGAGACCCTTACACTCCTGAAAAATTCTCAATTTCGATATGTCTGTCAATCTTCCTTATCTTTGCAGGCAGACAGAATCATCATTATAACAACTTGTTCATAATGTTGGTATGCCTATAATTCTTACGGACTCCAATTCTCCTGGTCCCAAATGTGTAACTTTGAAATTTGTAAATTGCCTTTGATGAATACATTTCAATGTCAAACATTTTGGGTTTTAAAAAAATCTACAATTTAATACATAAGTACGGAAACAGGCCCAGTTTTATTATGCTCTTTGACAAGTATTTACTTTGATAGAAAAAGTATCGAGATATTTCAGAAGAAAATATCAAAGTAGGGCCTAAAATAACATTTTTACTCAATTTTAAAAATTACAACATAGAACGCGTTTGAATGTTTTATGATCCAGACTAAAAATGTTTGTGACCATATGAAGAAAGCTAATTTCATTTTATGAATAAAGACCAACATGATTTAACTCAACTCAAACTTGTCTAAAAGCATCTTGCAAATGTCTTTATCTTTCCAATTAGATAAAATACTTATCATAGTGTGACGTGTCCAGCATCAATTGAGGCTAAAACGGTTGCTCGCTTCTTATAGAGGCACTCACTGTGAGAGCACAGAGAAGACGCATGTCTAAATTTACATACCTACATTGTCCATCCCAGAATAAGAAGCTCCACTTATCGTATTTAACGAGCAAGATACTAGTTTTTTTTTGTATAAGTTCCTTAAATAGAACATCTGTTGAGAATTTTTAACTTTGCAATTTAAATAATTCGCTGTTGCTCCACACAAGTTGCTTCCCTTTCTACAATAGCTTGGGTTGTTACGTAAGCCTCGAAAGCTCGAATGAATTCATTCAGTGACTTTAGAATTACCACGTTCCAAGTAACGGCAAGAAAAGCTGGGTAATTTATCCTGACAGCATGCAATTAACTATCTAATTATCATAATTAGTTGGGAGAAAATGAGAGCATTATCTTACCAAATATTGATGGCGGATCCGATCGGATGGACTTCCCATTCGATCCAGAGTATCCGCTTCGAGTGTCCGCCTCCGGAAAATGGTGGGCTCAGCCTTCCCTTCTGAAAAAGAAAAGTAAATATTAGATATACCAATTGTTATCATATCAAATAAAAAGTCGCAATGCATAATTCAGTCATTACTTTCACGCTTTGAAATCGTACCAAGTTAAAAGATGACATTAAAATGAGGGACAACTTCATACCTCCTTACATGCATAAATGCAAAGCCATGTAAAATGTGTACTCAATTAAAGCTTCTGTAAGACAATCATTGTGTAGTCTACCTAAGAATGCTAGGGACATTTTTATTATGCTTTATTATTACTTCATCTTATTGCATACATCCTTGACGGAATTCACGAGCGGAACTAATCGACTTTATTTTCATTTTTTTTATTTCCCACCTCGAAAGGATAAAGTATGTATATCTTTGAACACACAGTGTTCCTGGTGCAGAGTGCATACTGCACAAAAGTTTATTATGTTGTTGTTGTTTATCGGATAAAATACACTCATGAAATAATACACAAGTTTAAAACAACAGTCCTCCACTCCTTCAGCCCACCGTCTCTGTTTACAGTTGTTGCTTTTTCGGTGCAATGTAGGCACTAATATTAATTTCATTAACTCCTATGATGGTAGCACATGGGTTTCTTTCCTTTTCGCTCATTTCACCTTAGCATGTTTCTGTCTTTATTATTCTCATTCCGCAGTTTATGTTTTTTCTCGACATATTAATATGATTTTTGACGAAATGCTTGGGGTAGAAAGGTACGAAAGGAATAAAGTTCTATTTAATAACTGACCACACGATACACGCTCGTGATATAATTTTTTTATGAAATGGAAAGGTAGATACGCTACACACAACGTTCAAGAGATGATTTCTTGATAAAAACATGATTCATTACTCATACAAAACCTTCTGGGAGCTTTTTGCTGTTTTTCATATTTATTAACTGTGGATTTAATGAGTTGTTAAACCAGAAAACAAAAAAGTTTTCGCAGCTCGCCGTAGTCTCTTGTAAAATCTAATAATAAAATGAGGGGGAAATAAATGAAATGTTCCTGTTTCAGCCATGCAACTTTTACGCAAAAAGTAAAAAAAGAAAATATTTGAAAAGTTAAATGCTTCTTTCCAATTTATTAAAGCGAAATGGAAATGAAGTGTTTCCTCTGCTACGATGCGGCTGCAGGCATGCAAAACTTTGCATTAAACTTTGAACAAAATAAGTTACATTGTTCGGGACAAACAACATACATATATGGCTTCCTTATGTGATGTTGCTGCCAAAATGTCGTGGCCCACTTTACCCTGACAAGTTACCCATAATTTGGAAGATTTTCTCAAAATCTTAAAATGGTCCAACAGGCAACAGGGAAGCATTTTCCTTTCTGTGTGCTTTTAAAACACATAATCCCAAAGAATTTCTTTCGCTACTGTCATGTCAGCCCACCCTGGAAGAAAACCATCAATCCATCTTTCCGATTCTCCAGACTTCTTAGTCTACTTGCTCGTGAAACACTTTCAATTGTCTCCGCTTAACAACGCACTTGACATTTTTTCCTTTGTTTTTCTTGGAATGTTTTAAAACTTGACGTTCATTCTTTTCTTGAGTGAGCCGAGAAAGCGGTTTTGTTTATGACATCGTTTTACATTTTTCGACAAAACGGCGTGTTCTTTCCGAAACCGAGCAAGTTGAACTTTTATCCAAGCACGGAATATAGATTGAGTTCATAAATCGAGTGCCTTTTCAGAGTAAATTTGTCCAGTACGGATTATATTATTCAAAAATTTTAATATTCCTCAGCCTAGAATTTGCATGTGAGAAATCACTTAATAAAAATTCACAAAGCCATACATACATTTAATCGGGAAGGAGAAAAGGGGAAACCGCCAGTCAAATATATATAAAGCTTGAGGATGTTCACACGCTTCCATTGCCACTTAAAGTATTAGAAAAGATTAGATGACGATAAGAAAGAAGTTTTAACAATCATTTGTCTACTCATGTGTAAACAAATCATGCGCGGGGAATGATATGGACACATTAGTTTGTGGGTTTGCAATTCTCAGTGGCAATAAAGTAATCTCATATACATTCTCCAGAATTAGAGAAGGCAAGTAAAAGTTATTCACAGCAAGTTTCCTCCGCGCTCTGCGCTTTACCTCACATTCGTGATTTTCAATTAGTGAGCCCAAATTAGATTGTGGCCATTAACACCTTTGCCGCGTCCCATGAGAGACAAACGCATGCATGCATATGTATATGTGACATGTTCCCAGTCTTAATTGTAAAGAAATTCTTATAATATATTAACCCCGTCTTATCTACTTTGATAAGAGTGTTGTTTTCTTGATCCCCTTTGATTTGCTCTTTCACAGATATCAAACTGTAGCTAGAAAGCTTTAGCGTGGTGGTGGAAGAAAAGTTTAAACTTCAAGATACACATTCGCACGCATGTTATAATTGTTATAGAAAGTAATGTGAATAAACTAGCTGGGCATATACCTATTTTTATGAGTTTCTGGGCAATCATGTCTTTTTTGTATTCCAAGCATAACCTCTAATACCGAAATGACAAGATTTCCTTTCTTAATTTGTCTTTTTTTTCTTACAAGCCCAATCCAGTTTTTTACACGCCACAACAATCCATTTTTACTCTTTCTCTCATTTATGCTGCATGGTCAGTCGAATGAGATTTTAGACATTTTGAGCAGTGCAAAGGTTTATTTGTCTGATATATATAATTTTATTATTATGCATATAAGTTGTATGTACAAACAAAACTTTGTTGAAATCGTAGCACATGAAAAGCTTATTTGGTTTCTTGACTAGAAGAACAAACTTATATATACATACATATGTAACAAAACCGACGTGAGTAAAACGTGTATTGGATAACATCTTTAAGTGACTATACTCATGTGTGTACGTATCCCAATCCATCTAAAATACGAGTCCTGCGACGGAACTACATTATATATTCAGAAAGTGTAAGGCAATAAAATGACACTATTGCTAACACTACATTCAACGACAGCTTTTTTGTGCTTATTCATTTCACTATCCCGACGTGATATGGGTTCTTTGAGTAAAGAAAATCAAAGTTAAGCCCGTAAGAACAAAAGTTTTGTTGTTATTAGGTAATTCCTTCTGACTTCCTCTGAATATCAGCCTGTGAAAACAAGAGTTTGCCTTCTATACACACTTTTATGCAAGATAGCGAAACCTTTGACTTGAGCAAAAAAATCTATTTAAGGAATGAACACATGTACCCGAAAGCAGTTTACCAAGTGTTGAAATGATTGACAAAAATATTTCGGTTTCCTTTAAAATGAATTAGATTATCTATTTTGTGTCAAATTGAAACTCAAAGAAAAGAAATAGACTATGTGAAGGTTTCCGCGAAGTCTCGCACCAAAACGTATTTATTTTCTTCAGAGAGCGACATTACTTCAGCCATTTGATCATACTGTCATTCAAATAAGATGGTTTGCTGTGAGTATGATACCTGACAGAAATGAATGTGACATCGGTGTGCAGCTGAGGTATAATGTTGCTAATTCAATTCAGAGATTTGCTTTTGTTGCAAAGCTTTCAGGCATAGTTGCGGTGTCTTGTAGATATTTGTCAAATTGAAACTCAAAGAAAAGAAATAGACTATGTGAAGGTTTCCGCGAAGTCTCGCACCAAAACGTACTATGTATTTTCTTCTGAGAGAGACATTACTTCAGCAATTTGATCATACTGTCATTCAAATACGATGGTTTGCTGTGAGTATGATACCTGACAGAAATGGATGTGACATCGGTGTGCAGCTGAGGTATAATGTTGCTAATTCAATTCAGAGATTTGCTTTTGTTGCAAAGCTTTCAGGCAGTTGCGGTGTCTTGTAGATATTTGCTTATTCCCTCCCACATCTTTCCGAGTGTACCAAATTTATTGTCTTCACCAACAAAAGTAACAAGGAACAAAAGGCACTGACAAAGTGGAGGATGCAATGTTTGCTCTTACTGATACGTAGATAAAATGCTCCTGTATATATTAATTTGCTGCATATCGAGATTTCCTGCAAAATGAGCTTTTTTAAGTGAGCAAAAGTAATCTTTGAATATATAATGATTTGGGAGGAAAGAGCGCTCGATATATAAAAATAGGGTAATAATGATTGAGGTTCAACGAAGCGGTTGTCGCTATTATTATGGCTTCTTCATTTCGTATTCATTCACGCTTCTCTTTTACTCTTTTGTTTTGACACCTGGTTGGAGTCATACCTACGTTTGCATTGATATACTTGCTCTTTTCAACGCGTAGCAAGGCATTACATCTGAGTAATTCACAAGAAAAGTGCGATGAGCAAAAGCTATTGACTTTCGTGCGATTATTTGACAGGCACTTTTACAGAAACAAAAGGCCAGTCTCTCACTCTCTATAATTCTAATATGATGTTTTTTTTCACACTGAGAGATTTGATTTCTCATACTACAGGCCAAGCATGTTTCTGAATTTTGCTAAATAGTTTTGAAGATGTGAGACATTTTTCATTATAATTTTTGATGTAATGGCATGAAGAAAATTGCATAAGGATGATGTGTGCAATTAGTTATTAAAAAGGTAATTAGGAAGAAATTAGGCATGCTGAAATACAACTCACCATTATTCTCTAAGTGTTTTTTGTACACACTGTCATCATCGCGTTTATTGTTATTCAATTATATTTTTCAAAAACTCTCAGTGTGGCATGCAAGTAATTAAATTGTACAACGAACCAAGATATGTTCCATAGGTATATTGTTTTGTATTAGGTTACATGTAGCCAGTGAATTTTATGAGAAAGTTGAGAATGGCAAGCACGAGCAATTCTCAAACGCTTGCATATTGCTCATTTTTTATTCGTAATCAGCAATACCACTCGGCTGGATGGCTGGTGGTGAAAAGAAGATAGAATGTTAACTCTCGTAAAGACGTTGCTGCATTTGCAGATGGATATATGTATGTAAGTCTCTATACTAGTTTATAACTAGACTTACATCTCAAAACCGAAACATGTAAGTATGTACGTAATTGAATGTGTATATTAGGCAACTGTTGTTGCATAAACTTGCATTTCTTGAACTTTCCACTCTTAAAAACTGAGAACGCTATCTAATCTTAAATAATGAGTTTGGGACATGAATACGGCTGACACTCTTTGTTACTTTGTGCTTGAACAAAGTCTGTGTTACCTTCTACGGCAAATGCGCCTGACTTTGTCTTTGATACAAATTGAAACGGAGTACTTATTGTGAGTCTTCCCTATGGTCTGGAAGACAATGAAAACATAAATTACGACGGATAATTTATTAAGACCTCCTTGAGACACTTTAAAAGATAAGGTGATGTAAAATGCACTACTGCATATATTTATATGTATACTTTATTGTTATCCCGTAAAACTCGGCAATGAAATGAAAAAGAAATTGTAATTAGTTTCCCTGTCTGCTTTGGATAAAATTGATGTGTTTGTGTAGCACTATAATAAAAAAAACTTGGTACATTCCTAAAACAGTTGGAAACTTGTGTAGGAAGTTAAAAATTTGGAAGAATATCTAAATAAAATTAAGTGAAGGTTGTGCAAGATATTTTTACATGTGGTTCTCACAGCCTAGAAAAAAATGTTTCCTTATTGTTTCAAGCTTACCTGATCACATTCCGTTGCTCGGATAAGGTCCCTTTTGTCCTCGTTGATGACATCGTCTGGCTCGCCTTCTCCCTCATCTCCTTCCTGAGTGAAAACCTTGACCTCATCGCAGTCATTGGGATCGTCGGGCCGGATGCGAGCGGAGGCAACAGAGCTAACGCCGCTACTTGTGCTGGCGCTCGCGCTACTTCCCGCACTTACATGCGGCATTTTCTCTCTGAAATATGGTTATCCAAGAAAATGTGAAAACATTAAACTAAATTATTATTATTGTTATTAAATGTAAAACATAAATCTGCTCTTTATTTTTATAACCTGAGCGCGTTTTATCTCATTTTAGAAATAATTGTGGCACTTTTATATGAGCAATAATGATATAATAAAGCCCTTTCGTCCAACTTTTCTCATGCATGAAGTATGTATGACTACACGAGACAAACTTCTAAAACACAAGTGCAATTTTGGATCTGACTCTCGCATAGACAGGCGCGTGTGTGATTGTGTGTGCGTATATACTTTCAGGTTTAAGGAAAAGTATTTCAGAGGCAGTTAAAGTTGTCTTGCTAATTGTCTTCGATATCACAAATTAGCAACATCCATTTAACTACAAACTATGCCAATGCCAAATCTCTTGTTATTATTATGCCCATATTTTATCCCATCCAAACAGCTTAATATGCTTCCGTTAAATATATAAAAAAATGAAACATAAAAGTTCTCATGCAGCTATAGTAGGCATCAATATGTGCCTTGAAAGAAGGATGCTTTTTTCTTCTAGTTGGCAGCTATTTGGTTTTGCCAGCTGGAAAAGGAATATGTTTAAGTAAGACACTCAGACATTGCTATCAAAAGAAAAAGAGAAATGAGAGCTATCCAAAGTACTTAACTCTCGGCTTGCTTATCACTATCAGTGAGACACCAAATG
>JAHZMY010001845.1:0-10195 GCA_027743915.1 Seira sanloemensis | reverse complement strand
GTACCTGAGCACCAAGTCCTTTTAACTGCATCGAGAGTTTCAAAATTTTGCTATCCTGTTCTGCGAGCAGCTCAAGCAGTTCCTCTTGGTCTCGCTTCATCTTTTCGACTTCATCCACCAAAAACTTGTTCTCCTCCTCAAGCTTGCCGATCAAGTCTTCGTGGATAGGACTTTTAATATTTGGCTCGGATGGCAACTCAACTTCTAGTTTACTTAGTTTTCGAGTCTGTGAAACATACAATTACATAATAATCTTCATTAAATGTCTTTTTTACCATGTCTATATAATGTCTGTAGAATGAATGGCAAAACGTTTCCTCACCAGATCGTCTATCTGCATGTCTTTCTGGCTGATAATTGACAAATATTCGGCTGCATGCGCTTGCAAATTTTGGTCCGACTGAATTTCTGAAGTGGCACGCTGCGCATTTGCTAGTACTAGTTGATTCTTCAGTTGGATTACTTCACTGGTAAGTTCCTCTATTCTGGACTGCAAAATACATAATACAAGCAATTTTTACCTGTGCTTTAAAATAATATATTATCTACTTAGAAATAAAGTAAGGTAAGCTTGATTACTCACGTTTGCTGCAGAATTAGATGCGTGGAAAGCATTTAATTGCACTTTAAAATTTGCAATAGCTTGATCCTGTGTGCGAATAACTTCTTTGTATCGACTTATGACATCGCTGGGAGACTGGTGATTGTTAACCATGTGTCCGATTTTATTCAAATCTTGAGACGCATGGGTGCCAGAAGGTACAAGGGTGGCACTCGGATCGGCAAGTTGTTGTAAAATTAAAGACTCATATTTCTTAAACATGATGCAAAAATAATGATCGAACACAAGGTCGGAAGAGTGTTTTGCAGACAACTGAGGATGTTTTAATGAGTGCAAATATAGCTCTGACTTGGATATTTGACCGAGAGCGTCTGCCAAGGTCTCCATTCCTATCCGATTATTTATTAATGTTATCATACTTTCCTGTCGAATAAACAAAGCAAATGCATGATGTAGCAAAACGTTTGATTACTAATTAAAAATAATGCCATTTGAAAATATTTAGAATACCTTTGTAAAAGAAGAAACCGTATCCGGATTAAAGAAAAGGCACAATCCCATCAGAAAAGATGCTAAACCTCGAACTAACGCTTCTTTTTCATCAGAGTCTGCGGATGTAATCTATCATCGAAAGAAAAAATACACAAGATTGAATTAAACACGAAAAATATGCAACAGAAACAAAAACAAACAATTGTCTAACATTTTTACCTGCGTAATGAGAAACGGAACTGCAGTAGAATTCCCCAAAAATTGGGCTACAGCTATCGGGCATCCTTCTAACCACGTTGAAAGGAACTGCAACATGGCTATTTTAACTTGGGCTTTGGCCTAAAATTAAACCCGAAAAAATGCTCAGACAATCCATAACATATAAATAAATTGATTACACGTTAACATGATCATTGGTACCTGTTGTAAGCTCATCAAAACATAGTTCATAAGTGTCACAGGACCAGCATTTCCCTTTGGCATACCAAATTGCACTTTGAGCAAATTTTCTTTCTGCTTCAGGTTTCCCATCATGGTATGACCCAGTGCCAATGGAGGAGAACCAATTGTTACTAATGTCCTTACTGAAAAGCCCCCCACACAGCAATTGACCAGCAGTAACACTATTAGCTACAAAAACAAATGCAAATTAAAAATGAATTAATGATAATTTTGATTTGATGTGAAAACTCATCAAAAACAAAGTTTACTTACGAGCCTCTCCAGAAGTAGGAAGTAATGATTTAACCACGTCTTCTTGATTTTTCTCGTTTTTGTAAAAGAAGCACTGGATGCAGTATAACACACAACAACGCAGAGATAAGGGTTGACGTTCATTCACAAGACCCATCAATAAAATAACAACTACAGGCCTGCAAAAAAGGGAATAAGTTTGTACTAAATGTTGCCAAAAACATTAACTTTAGACAATTGAAAAATGTCAATTTCAGATCTTATCAGCAATGGTTTCATTTGCAAACTCTAACTTTGTGAACCGAGTGCTCAAGACCAGAAGGAATTTCGGGTCGAGCTCTTCGGTTTTCAAAGGAATTCAGCTAAACATTCAAGTTCTACATCATTAATTCAGTAATAAAAAATGAAAAAAAACGAACATCAGACTTACTGCGGTGGTTCTGAAGGAGCAACAACGGACCCAAAATACTCTTGATTCTCAATACATCCTCGCATGGCTTCACCGACAGTGGCGATTGCCTCTGCGAGCGTCTCAGATGGAATCCCGTTTGCCATTACAATTTGACAAAGGCACTCTAAAATCCCACAAACCTTTATCGTTTTCTGACATGTCAAAGTAATGTGGCTAGGGTTGAGAGGAGATGTCAAAGTTCTGATGATCTGCAGCATGTGATAAAAATTAGAGACTTTTTGAGTAGGCCAGCCCAGATCAGCATCGCCGTCTGGCAAGGTAAAAAAGGGCACCAGTCTTTTGATGTAGCTTCCTAAAAAGTTATTAAAAGTTAATAAATGAAACCTAGAAATAACACGCACATAAAAATTGTGTTTGGAAACTTCTTTATTCTTGGTTAGCGCTACCAGAAGCAATATTGCCTGAAATAAATGAATGAAGTGATTCCAACACCTATTTGAACCAGCTTTTCAATAATATGGGTAAGTATCAAGTTAAATCAGATTAGCAGATTGATCTACTTACGTCATTTCGTATGACCTCTCTGGAATCACTGAGAAGGTCCATGATTTTGGAGATGCCCATTGGACTGATTAGCAAAATTTCTTGGACGTCTTTGGGGCGATTTATCAATAAATTCGTTACAAGTCTAATAACAGGCAATCTAATCCTAAAATCATACTCTTCCATAAACGACAGTAGCATTGTGAGATTATCCGGCTTCTTGGCAATTATTTCTGTAAATTGCTGTCCCATCGATGATAACGACACATCTTCATCTTCCAGCAGATCAGGCGATGTAATATTCAGCAAACATTCTATGGCGTAAGAGACAAGTTCCGAATCAATTCGATCAGCTTCCAGGGCCGTTAAGATAGCGTCCATTCCTTGAGCACCAACTTCAACTCTATACTTTTTGGAAAGAGCCTTCAAAGCCCGACAAGCATCTCTGCGGTCGCTTAGAAGGGTCGAATTTAGCAGTCTTTCCACCAAGCGTTCAACCTATGATTAAACATTGACTTGAAATCTAATAACCCATTTTAATACTCCTCAGCAATTACTTTTGATTTCAATTAGGTAATAAATCTTCTTACCGTTTCGGCTCCAGTCTGTTGATCTTGAGTTCTGCCATTTGCAGCTTCTTGACCTCCCCAAATACTTTTAAAAAGTGACATTGTATTGTTGATATAAAAAGTTACTACACACAAAATNAGTCTGTTGATCTTGAGTTCTGCCATTTGCAGCTTCTTGACCTCCCCAAATACTTTTAAAAAGTGACATTGTATTGTTGATATAAAAAGTTACTACACACAAAATAAACTAACCTCGAGCCAAACAACAACCTTAGTGAAACTGAAAATAAATGAACCGGCCAATCATTACTGCTTAAATAAAACTAACGATTTTATCAAATTTCAGGCGAATACTAGTTGTTTGCGTAAAAAGTCAACAGCTGTTACACCCTATCATATTAATAACACGATGACGAGATTGACAGGCACCACTCAGTCTCTTCACTTAATTAAATTGGCAAAAACAAAACTAGCAATCAAGTGAAAGTGACGATAGCCACATGAATAGTTGTTCTTAATAAAATGTTCATGTTAAATATGACTTGGAACAAGTTACATTGATTTCGAACTCAAAGTATTAAATATCACTCACTATTTATTCATCTTTAACTATTCACGTCGATTTGGAGTTGATCATCAGTCAATAAAGCGAAGCCCTGACTTTGAGCCTGCTATTATTAGGTCATAAATATTTAACTACTTTTGTAATTATTCTAGCCGCTGCAGGTGTTTATATTTTTAAAAATCAGAAACTCAAGTGTCCTTTTTTGTTATTCTCACATTAATCTTTTCGTAAAAGTCAGAAAAGTGAAATTTAAACGTGGCTTCACTCCCACATTTTTTTCTGGGCCTGCATAAGTCAAGTCGTGCAATGTGTTTAAATCGGCAGAATATACGTACAGCCGACGTAAACAAAACATAAAATCAATTTTTCCCGAGTAAGCTGACTTAAGCCTTGTGTCGAGTTCTAAGGAGGAAATGGATCGGATATAATGTAGCAGCTCTTCAGGCCGACAGTTGACAATTAGTAAATAAATGGGATAATTAAATTCAGCAGTTCTTTTAGACGCCATTTTATTAAGTGACGTTTGTATCTTTTCCTGAGCTCAGAGTTCCGGATAAGTTATGTAAACATGGACCCTTAACTAAATTGAGGGCTTAAACTGAGTTTAAGGTCTAACTCAACTTGCAAAGTTCAACTTATTTATACTATCAATCTTTCAACTTTAAAGTTTTAAGCATTATTCTTTTGCTTTCGCTCGAGGTGAGTTACATACAGAAGATAAAGAAATGTTTTAGAAAATGGCCAAGGGCTCTTGCTTTGAAGTGCAAGTTTAGCTCATCTTTCTTCTAACTTTTAAATCTTATCTTTTAAAATGGAATGCTTTGTTTTTCTGTATTTTCCCAATAGTCCGAGCACAAAGGAGGAAGGCAAAATGACGACAGAACGAGTTACAACTTTCAAGATTTTTGTCGGAAATATTCCAGACGGGGCAACTTCTGAAGACATACGAGGCATTTTTGAAGACTTTGGAACAGTAGTGGAATGCGACTGTTTGGGAGCAAAGGCTTTTGTGGTTGGTTGCAATTTTATGAATATTTTGTTGTGAACTATATATTAGGTCAGGTCAGTAGATTTAATTTTCATATACCTTTTGCTAACAGCACATGGAGGACGATATTGAAGGGCAACACGCCTTAGAACAGCTCCAAGGTCATGAACTAAATGGCAACACATTAAAAATAGTCGAGTCGCTGAAAGGAAGAGGAGAACTGCCGAAATTACCTACGGTAAAGCTACTCGTTAAAAACGTCAACGAAGAAATAGACGCCCGAGGGTTAAGAAACCTCTTCAAAAGATTTGGATTTGTAGTTGAAGTTGTTTTAGACAATGGTGAAGGCCATGTAGTAAGTTTATAAACAGTTGTTGACTTAAACATAAACGTATTTGTCATCATACGTGTTCCGTACACATTGCTGATTAAATTAATTTTGCAGCGTATGGAAGCAACTGGCGATATTGGATTAGCAATTAAAGAAATGAACGGATACGTTGTAAACGAACAAGCATTGTCGGTTGAACCTGCACCTGATCCGGCGGAGGCTGGTCCTTCTCCAAAGTCCAATTCGTACGAATTTACCATTTATGAAATTAGTCAATTTCGACTCAATGGAAAACGTATCAATAACCTTGATTTATTTATGGATTGTTAGTAAAGCATCACAGCGTGGTAAAGGATTCGGTCGAGGCAACCCAACTCCGTGGACAAATGCTTATAATGCTAATGATTACCAAGATTACCAGGATTATGAATATCACAACTACTCGGAACCTTCTCCTTGGGAGATGAACATGCCACATTCGTTTCAACCACAGCCAGAAAGAATTCTTCGAGATCCACACGCACGTCCTCGGATGCCAAATATGAATCCTAGATTTCCAAGACCCCCTTCATTTTCCGGTTCCGTACCTCGATTCATGGGTGGGCGAGGTCGAGGCGGCCCGAATCCCAGAATGTTTCCTCCACGACCCCCAATGGGTTTTGGGATGACTCCTCGAGGGCCACCACCTCCACCTGTACGCATTCCTAGGAATGCTCGTGGCCGTGGTCGGCTGCACAACCACCATCAATCAAATCCCTTTGAAGATGTGGCATACCTTCAGCAACAACAGCAACAGGAGGTTCCGTTTTACGAAGATGAACCAATTGTTGCCATCCCTCGAGACAGGCCCAACATGAAAATGTCACTTAGTGGAGCAAATTGTGCCCCTATAGGAGGAGAAGGCGGCGAATCTTATCAGCAGAGACCGGCTTGGCATGGTAAACGTGGCAGGGGAAAGATGTGGAACAACCCTCGTCCTCCCAAATTCACAGCAGTTACGCACGACGTCGCCCCTGGCGAGAAATATCCTGTTCCACCAATGAACAATCCCAGTTTTCGTGCTCCCATGAAATGGTCCAAGGAGGATGTGAAAAGAAAAATTAAATATAAGAAGAAACCTCTTGTTCCAGCGGAATTGCCAGACTACTCTATGCCTGTTCCTAATCTTCCCAAACCGACGATTCCCCAAGGAGCTGTTTTAAAACCTTTTCCTCCTCCATCATCTTCTCTTCAGCATAATCAGAATACGTAAGATCATTCAAGAAATATTTTATAAAACTTTGCATATTTTTGTGGTCTGTAAATAAGGTCTGGCCAAGCTCTAAATGTTGCTCCACTGTGCGACAATGAATTATAATTTCCCGTGTATTTGTTACTTTTCAGAAGGCACATGGACTTCACTTCAGATGACTATTAAATAGTGGATGAAAGACGAACTTAAGTGTCTTATTAACATATAAACTTTGTGTTGAATGTTAATCGCACTACATGATTTGTTCTGTTCTTGATCTTAATAGAAATAAACTGTATGTGAAGTTTTTAATTCATATTATGATACATGAAATAAATGCAGCAGAATTTAATTGCAAAAATAATCATCTACGACTATTGTCTACTAAGACGAGTTTGACGAATCCTTTTCTCTTGCATGTACCTTATCAACAACACTTATCGGTACTTCGACTCTATCCCTCATAAAATTCGCTTTCGCTTTCATATATTAATACACCCCCGCATGACATATCCTAAATCCTGGTTTTATGAATGAAGGGAAAGCATCTGCCTTAAGCTTAAAGGGTAGTGGCAGAGTTTGGTGGCGCGAATATATGCGGCTTCAATGTTTACACCACCACTATTGATTTGAGTCACTTCCTTCGTCGGGACGAGAGCAAAAAGAATCTTTTTTTTCGGTAAAGAGCTGCTGCTGCTGCTGCTGCACTACTCTGAGCTGTCACTTAAAAACTTTCTACTTCCCTATTTTTTCCATCCTACACTTCCGATCCCCTTTCTTCATCCAGCTCCAATATATACACAAATATAAAGAATATATGATCGAATTTATTGTAGTCAGAAGAAGGAAATAGGGTGGTCTCTCTTTCTGTTGTTGCTATTTTTACAAGATTGAAGCAAGAGGATTTTCATATTTCATCGATAATTGTACGAAAGACAAGACTGGAGGGTTTGGCGTTTTAAAACAATAGAGATGAGCTCGCCGATCAGACTTAAAAAAGGTTGTGGAAATGTCTTCATCTTCTAGTTGTGGACTTGGACTCAACTTGACAGCAAGTCCGACGGTCCCACTACTTCCTGGCGAACTTTGTGAACTGTATAAGTAGTCAGTCGATGGGAATATATAAAAATGTGCAACCCTCCAGCCCTCAAGCTTCGATGTGACGTTCAAAGCAATTAGGGTGAAAGGTACCTACCCTTCGCCTCTGCAGAAGTGGTTCCACTAACTTTTTTCTGCCTCGTTTGTGCAGGAAAAGCCGGAGATTTTTTTAAAATGTTTGTCAGACTGAAAGTTTACCTACTTCTTATAGCTTTTGTACAGTCGACTTGTTTGTGTCTCATTTTACTGGGAATAACTGGCGGTTTCGAAACGACCAGTTATGCAGACGAAGATGGTGAAAGTGCTAAAGATATCGAGCATAAGAAGAATGTCACGTCTTCCACTGTGTCACGTGAGGGGGAGAACCAGGTTCCGGAGAAAGTGGTCCTGATGATCATTGATGCTTTGAGACTTGACTTTCTCAATGAGAAAAACTTTCCATTTCTCATGGGAAACCTTCGCAAGTACCGGAGCACATCTATGATGAAGTTTGATGTCAAAGTTGACTCTCCGACTGTGACCTTGCCGCGAGTGAAAGTAAGTCGCTTTCTCTGCAAACCTCTGAGCAAATAATATAATCAATTGATGATTTAATGAGATTTATATGACTTTCCCTCAGACTCTTGTAACCGGCAAGTCTCCCGTTTACTTGGATGTGCTAAGAAACTTCCAGACGGCCGACACGCTCAAAGACAAAGGGGGAATCAACCAGCCCAATCTGATATCATCCCTTCGAAAGGGAATGCCTGGCCTTAATATATGCTTCTTCGGGGATGAGACATGGCTTCGACTGTTCCCTTCAAAAGATGACAACTTCTCCCCATACTTCAAAAAGTGGGAAGGCGTCACGTCCTTCTACGTCAGAGATTTCTATGAAGTTGACAATAACGTCACGAGACATCTAGAGGATATTGATGATTGCAACTTTTTAATACTCCATTATCTCGGCCTTGATCATATAGGACATGTAATTAAAACAATTTCTTTCAATCAATATATGTACATATTTTTGTTCAATTTATTTTCAAGTTGCAATCTACCCATTTTCTCTTGCTTTGTATGAATTTAGGTATACGGCCCAAAACCAACAGATTTACTGAAACGGAAGCTAAATGAAATGGACCATGTCATTCAGCATTTACACTCTCATCTTGCTCACGTCAAATCCAAGCAAGCAAAAAATCTTATGATTATTACCGGAGACCATGGAATGGCTAATCTTGGAGGACATGGCGGAAGCAGCTACGAAGAAGTTGTCACACCGCTCGTTGGACTTGTCGTCGGAGGAAGTCCCTACCATCATTCACAGATTGAGACGGCGCAAATAAATCAAATCGATATTACGCCAACTTTAGCAACTTTGTGGAACATTGAAATTCCACGAGAATCCCGCGGTCAACTGATTCTGGATCTAATCGAACCTTTCAAATCCTCAGATCAACTTGCCAACAGCTACCAGCAGAACTGTAAACATCTTTTAAAAGTTCTTGGGAACAGCAGGAAGGCCGTGACGTACAAACTTTGGTGGTCTGAAATTTCAAAAATGGAAAAGCCCTTGGCAATAAAGAAATACATCGAACTGGAACATGAGTTGTCATCGACCCTTCAAAATTCACGCAGCAAGAATTCTGACCTTCTTAGTAGTTTTGTTGTGTCGCTGGTGTTATTGATTAGCATGGAACTGTATTTGTTCACGTGTTCTTAGAAAAGTTCTTGGGCGACATGCAAAGTTTGCCGTTGGCGTCGTCTTTATTCCGTCATTGGTGACATATTTCAGTTCAAGTTTTATTGAGGAAGAGCATTACGTTCGCCATTATTTGTTCCCAACTTTGCTCATGATTTTTCTATGGTTGAATCAAAGACATAAAGTTGGCAGCTTGATGATTGGAATGAAGTTGTTAGTCCTTCATAGGTTTGCAACGTCATTAAATCAAACCGGAGATAAGTGGAGTCATTTGCCAGATTTGAATGATTTCATTCAGGAAAGGAATTTAGTGTGGCTAACTGCCACGATTGCTGTGATACTGGTGTATACATACTCGAATAAGACTGTGAAATGCTCAAGATCGTTTGTTGTTGCTTTATTGTCTGTCTATGTAACGAAAATGACCACTTACTACGTCGATGAAGACTTTCGTGGGCAGTGGCATTGGTATTAAATCTTTTATTAAATCATTTTATATCCGAGTATTTGTCATGTAAAATTTGACTTTTTTTATTCATTTTAGGCTACTTCTGGATGGAAAGCTGCAAAAACTTGCATTCCTTGTTATATTCTTCCATTTAATTCACAATGTGTACAAAGGCAGCTTGTATTTGGCTGTTACTTCTTCCGCCGTCATGTTCCTACTGATGCTACAACGCTTTCAAAATCTCATTGTCGTTGCTGTTGTATTTGTCCAGTCTCACTTGCTGGACCAGTTAATCAAGCAGTCATCGGACGATGTACAGCGTCAGGAGAAAAAGTTTTCCGTTAAGATAAGCTCTCTCCTTTCCCGAGTTCTCGTTTCTTGGTTCGCCCATTCCGCCTTCTTCTACCAGGTAGGAACAGATTAAGCAAATCGTAAAGTAGCTGTAATAGGCGTGCTTTCACTATGTGCTTTCTTTACCAATGACATTGATCAATTTTATTTTTTAAAGGGCAACTCGAATGGTTTAGCCACGGTCGATGTGAATGCAGGATATATTGGAATCGAGTCTTATTCGTCAAA
>JAHZMY010001844.1:0-10030 GCA_027743915.1 Seira sanloemensis | reverse complement strand
TATAAACTATTTATATAGTAAATCAAGTCACTACAAAATTATAGACTTTATAAACGTGTTTGAAAAAGGAAAAACATTTTGTCACATTCACTCGCGCGTTCGCATATATTTTTACTCATTATTACCTATACTAATCTCCTAATGTGTAATTTTCGTATTTATCTAATAATGATATACCCTGCTATAAACAATTTATTAAATAGTTGGATCTTATACACACTCAATGAGTGTTGATAGTTTTAAAATGTACACCAATTTTACACGGCCAATAAAGTTGTTGAGATCAGAATTACCTACAGCATTCGAATCTTCATTTTACATTTTTACAAAAAGCTTGAAATTGTTTTACATTTTATATACCTTAGAATACAGCATATTTATGTACAGATGAGCTACACGCTATAGGTACAATTAATTATTTTGACATCCCTCATTTCAAGATTCACGCATATGAATCTCTCATCTTTCATCAGTTTTTGATTTGCATTTAGAACCTTTCATTAAAGTTACTGTTGGCAATTGACGATAGTTTTGAATTCCCATAATTTCATACATATTTATAATCTTATGCAATGTCATAAATATACTTATTTGGCTAGTAGCTAATTCGACTTACCTAGGCTTTTATTTTCTGCATTTACATAGTGTTTAAAACGGAATTACACAACACAGAAAGAATTGGATATTTCAACGATATTCGACCTTCAGCCGCGTTGTTCCTTACAGATTGAATATTTCTATGAATGTATTTCTATTAACTAGTTAAGGCACGATTTTTATATAGTTTAAACAATATTTAATAATATTGAACCGATACATTTAAGTAGGAGTGAATAGCGTTTTTTTGTATAAAAGGTATTTGCGGGTATCCCGAACGCGAGGTTGAAAAACTCTCATTTTACGAATTTGGTTGGCGTTTGCAAACATGCAATTCATTCTCATTCAAAAAAGCTTATTTACGGAAGCTTTAAAATTTGTTATGAAAATTTGTGCAGTAAACAGATTAGATGATTTTTTTGGAAACCTATGTAAAAATGAAAGAATAAAAAGATTGTTTTTGACAAAAATTGCACCGCAAAATGCTTATGAAGACGCCAACTCGCTAATCGCTATGTACATAATCTGAGGACGGTTAATAGTATGTTTTGAGTCGTAGTTACAAAAATGCGTATATAAATACCATACAAAACTGCAAAATTCAAAACTTGTNAGTCGTAGTTACAAAAATGCGTATATAAATACCATACAAAACTGCAAAATTCAAAACTTGTAGTATGAATTGATATTTACACCGTACCGGCGCGCAAGTACTTTCTCAAAAAGGGTTAAAACGGTAAAAACTGTACATAGTTTTGGCAATCAAAATCTTGGAATTAAAATATGACTTAATGGACTACTACATCTGTGACTCATCCGTCGCTAGCATTGGAGGTGGCGGGATGATATTGTCTGGATGATATCATAATCTCTCCAACTCAGTCGTCGTCTGTGACGGATGAATACACGTCCCGCTGTCCGTGGTCAGCGAGTAATGTCTGTAGGTGAGAAACTCTGGACTCAGGTTCCCTGGAGACGTTGTTCCCCCATTCCCATTGCTTCCACCCTCCCAACGTGCCCACGTTGTTTGGCGCGGTAAGGGCATCCGTTAGGTGGTGATCGATTTTGCCATTCTGTGTGGGAGCATTAAGAAAATGACCAAATCATTAGTGGATGTTCAAGGATTATTTTACGGCAACACGATACCTCATCCTTCGATACCTGTTGACGGAGGATTCTCCGCTTGCGAAGCTTCACACAGGCCAAAGTGGTCAGCAAAATGACAAACACGACAACCCCCAAAGCAGCACCAACTATCACACCCAGTCTTCTCTGGATGAGGACAGCCCACTTCTCCGAATCTGAAGGGTGTACAGACGTACGAACCTGGATGGGAGAGTAAACAACATTCTCACATTTACTAAAACATAAAACAAACTTTGAAAGAGAAATATTCCCTTTCAACGGCATGTTATATGTACGTACATTCATCGTGCCAGCACATCCCTCCCTATTAAAACCGATGAGCAAATAAAGGAAATACAAACCTGAGTACAACGGGAAATGTGAGTATCCTTCAAAACGGTTTCGGCGGAGCGAGATGCGAGTGTGCTCGCAGCCTCGTTCGCATCTCCGTCTGTGGCAAGCTCAAGCACACAGACTCGGTACGGCGTGTCAGACTCCAAATCCGGTAGCTTATAAGCCCTCGATATCGCTGGAAGTGGTCTCGTCCACCGAATTTGATTGTCACGATTCAAAGCGTGGTACGCGATCATGTAGCCTTGCAGAGCGGAGATATTACGGCCCTGCCAGGAGACCACGGCGGACGAGGGACGCACATCCTAAATGCAAAATACAATTTTGTTGAAATAAAATAATTCGCATAACCTCGTACACGTTGGACTGCATCGCAATTCGTGCAAATTAAAATCCTTTACATATTACAAAATCTATCGACCAATGCAAATTATTTTTTACAAAGTCACCTTTACCACTCCTACAACTTCCTAATTTTCTCGCATTGCCCCTGACGTAAAAAGCAACAGATTAGAATGCACGTTTTCAGTCTAATTTCCTCTGCGTCATATATCCTCAGCCTCAAATAGAGAATGCTTTTACTCGCATACGAAACTGGGAAGTGTTTCTGTTCCACCTTACCTGTGCATGTATGTATGTATATACCCTGAAATCCTCAATGAACTTTTTTCTTTCTTTCTTGCGGCTGAAATCTATTTTTACAGTTTCCAGATAGAATTTCAAATTTGCCATGATCGGCTGCTCACTCAGTGGTGATTACGAGAAGTAGTAACGGCAAAAGAGGCTCGGAGCAAGATTAGAGAATGCTTTTACTCGCATACGAAACTGGGAAGTGTTTCTGTTCCGCCTTACCTTGTGCATGTATATACCCTGAAATCCTCAATGAACTTTTTTTCTTTCTTTCTTGCGGCTGAAATCTATTTTTACAGTTTCTAGATAGAATTTCAAATTTGCCATGATCGGCTGCTCACTCAGTGGTGATTACGAGAAGTAGTAACGGCAAAAGAGGCTCGGAGCAAGATTAAAAAACGCCACGGTACGCCTCTCCACAAGCAGATATATGAAAAAGATCAAAAGAGAAAGCTGTTTTCTCTGCTCAAAGATTACTTACATTACAAGCAGCAGTTGCCTCCGAAATGTAATCTTATACGGAGCCATGCAAGCATCCCACCATCATTATTATTATCAAGCTTTCTCCCTTTTCTCCGTCTCCGTTATCATTCTCCCGTTCAGGAACAAAAAAATACACATTCCCACATATATCTGGAAGTGTTGACTACACATACGAACTACGAACGACTCTCACTCGCATTCCTTGATGAAAAAATGAGTGAAGTAAGGAGATAGAAGAGAAATAAGTCTCTTTTTCCAGAGTATTTTCAAATTCTCTTTGAAATCGGATTTAATTTCTACCTTGAAAGGAAAACTTTTCCCATACCCCTTCAACCCAGTTTTTCAAATATTGTATAAACAAAACCATTTCATTGCAACTCGAAGCATTGCAACGCTGCATCAAATAATTTCCATTTTTTGTGGAGTAACTTTAGACCACGCAGATATACGTAATATATTCAGCTACGAATTTAGGCCGTTTTCTTTTGCAAATTGCATTAAATACAAGTCAAATGAAATTAATGGTGTTTGTCCCAATTTATAAAGTGAAAGAATTTTCTACATGGCACACAGTAGACGCATGAAACGTAGGAGTTTTTAGGGGGACAATAGTCAGTCTGATGAGATGGCAAACTTTAAAATATGCATGCATGTAAAAATTTACAAACGTCTCTCGTTATTGCTTCTTTGGCATATTAAAGACTGAAATTGAGTTACAAATTTAAGAGAGAACTACCCCATATGCTTAAATTGGTCTCACTCGCTGAACTTTGCAGTATGTAGGTTTTTGGAGTTTTCCAGCTCGTTACAAAGTTTTGAGTTGAAGCTAAACATGAAAAATGAATTCAAGTGGGCAATTGGTTAACTCAAAAGCAAGTCTAACAAGTCACTTGAAAGTTACTACGTAGGTATTTTGCACATTGTATTCTCACGGAGATTGAGGATAATGATGGTAGCTTTTGTGTTTGCTTTCATTCGTTCCAAGAGCTCATTACAAGCGGCTGCGACAGCGTCAATTTCTCCGGAAAAGTTTTTTCCGCTCTCTCGATGAAATTGAAAAAAGGCCAGCATACATATAAATGTACTTGGTCTACCTACACAGAAAAGCATTATATGTAGTTCAGAATTTGTCTAATTATGAAATTACTATTTATTCCATCCCTTGTTCCCTTCCTACTAATCTTGTTTCACTTAACGAGATCAAATTCAACCGAAATATTTCACAATTCATTAAATCCTCAACTCATCTCAGAGCAGCAGCAGCAGCAGCAGTCGCATCTCATCGAGAATAACGAGCTGTATGAAATATTTACCCCGTGTACACTATTCATCTCGATTCGGGGAAGCTCCTTGGAAAAATCAATTTTGCAGTTTTGTGCATCAACTAAAAATTGTATTTTAATGCTTCGCCATTTCCACGAGGCCAAACTCGAGCGTTTGAAGGACCAGTATTTGTACTTTGTGCACTCCTACCATATCATTTTCAGCTCATCAAAGTACAAAATCCCTTGTGTTTTGCACATCAGCCCGAACTCAGTTTTGAAAGTTTTCAAGGAGCAGCAATCAAAAACAAACAGGGACTACTACTTCTTATTATCCACTGAGGCTTTAAACTATTCAGATTCTCATTCCGTTGATGTTCACCAAGGACTCACATCAGCCAAAATATTGCTCCTGGATGAAAATACAAAGTCTTTGAAGCTCTTGTGCTTTACGTGCACCATCATACCTCCTTCAAAAAAGCACTTGGACTTGATTCCAGGGAAAATACTAACTATTCCACCCAGAAATTCATTTTCCCTACATCACATTGACAAATTTTGGACCCAGCTCCATTCAAAATTCAAAAACTGCGATGAAGCGAGAAGTGCCGATATGGATGAGCCTAAGTGTGCTGTTTACAAAGTAAAACACAAGGGGGCTTTAGGAGAGACAACGGAATGCGCGTTGCGACACATCCTGGAAGCCAGCAACTGCAGCGGTTCTTCCGGCATGTCTGTTGATTTAGAGTTTTATTCCTATTTGGAGGTGAAGCCGGAAAATGTTCTCTTTTCATTTGGAACTCAGTTTCATGGCTTCGTTTATTCCATCTTTGTTGGTAATAAAAATCCCGCAACGCATTTGAGCTTCACTTCATTATTTCGACCTTTCACCGCGGCCACCTGGATATATCTTTCTTTGTCAATTACGTTGCTCGCATTGTTTTTCTACCTGAGGAGGGTGAAAGATGCTGCATTCTGGGTTATCATTGTTGCAATGGAGCAAGGGGATTCGTATCCACGGGCTAAATCAAGCAATTTCTCATTTTTGGTACTTATATGGCTTTTTGCGGCTTTCCTCCTACGCAATATTTATACTTCCAATATGGTCTCGTTCATAACGGCAGATCAACAGTTTTACGGACTCCCAACTTCAATTTGGGAATTGGTGCGTAGTGACACCGTGGCCCTCGTTACGGATGAAATTTTCATCTCTCATGCTCTTTATAACACGCAAATTCTCAACAACTCAAGGAGAGATGCGTTGCGTCGGTCCAATTTACTGTCTTTGTACTATCAATTAGCTTCAAAGGCCATTACAATTGATATCTTCAAGATGCATGTAAATTGGTCATCGTTCACCAAAAATCTGTCAGAGTTCAAAAAAATCGCATGCCAAAAGTACGACCTTAGATATAATCATGAAGCGAAGCGTTTTGAAATGAAATTTAAACCCAAATATCTTTACCCAAATTTGGAGACGTTTGCTGTATTATACCACACTAAAATTGACTCATTCATTTCATTCATTCGGACAATAATTTTAATGTTTAAGACGAGAAAGATTTATGACATCATGAACGAGCCAGTCATCTTCCCGGACCTTTATGTTTGGTATGCAAGACATCGGAACTTTTTCACGAAAACTTTACAAAAGTCACTAGGGTCATTTATAGAATCTGGAATTCCCTTGCGACATCAAATTTTCAACGGGGCCTTTGATATCAGTGAAAAACTTTACAAGATCAATACGGAAAATGGGTTTAACAAGTCATGGAACTTTCTTCTGTTTGCCTTCTTGCAACAGTCACCAGTGCTTGGGAATAATGTGAAATACAAAACCCTGGAGCAGGAAGACGAAAAGTCAAATAAGCTGAATGTTAAATCATTCAGCGTTGTTTGGATCCTTATTTACGGATTTAATTTGGCATGGCTCATTGTATTACTTGTCGAAGTCGTATTTGCCAAACACAAGCACTTTGAATCATGAATCTTGTCAAATCCATGATGTTAAACCGGAATAAGAATTATTTCTTAAAAAAAGCTATAAAGTTTCAAGATACTTCTTCGTTTCACCTTTTTGACTTTTGTTACTTCATTTAAATTATAAAAAACTTTATTTGGTGTCGGTATCCATTGCTCAAGTTCTGCAAAAGTTGACGAAATTCATTCTTAATATTTTTAATTATGATATTGCCACCAGTCCAAAACTTGCTCCCAAACTTTTTTAACGTAAAGACGGGGGTATCATTTTATCAAAATTTAATTTAGACTGGAAAAAAACTAACTGCAAAAACTGGACATATTCATCTTAAGCCCAAGCAGCACAACAAACACCAGAGGCGAAAGAAAGCGGCGGAAACAAACTTTTTCCTCCTGTACTTTCCCCCGACATGAAACTTTTGCCCTCTGTATTTTCATTAATACAGAAAAAATCTAAATGCAGCAACAACTAAAAAATAACTAGTCAAGCTGAGAGAATTCTTTCTAAAAGCGACAAAATATTAATTTAGGAGTTGGAAAACTTTCTTGTGCAATTTTCCTTGTCTACTGTAAGCATGTACATACATACTTCGCATTTCTCCAAGAGTTTCTTTTTTAGCAGACAAAATGGCAGCGTGACATGTAAGAGTCGGAGAATATTGCGCTTTGCGCTCGCCATATATTTTACAATTTAAATTTGAGCATTAATTTTTATGAAAAGATTATGTCCTGCCTATCATTTTCCTTTGTGACTGCCATTCCCCGTACGAAAAGTGTCACTCACGCTCACACGGAATGAAAGGGTTTCTATTATTTCTTAAATAATTATGAAAAAACTGTCCTTCATAAAAAAGCATTGCCACTGTTTAAAAATTAAAAGAAGATATTCGCTCCCGTTTCATGAAATGTATAGAGTTTGTGCGCTTTAAATTAATGTAGTTTTTTTGTGTGAAACATTCAAATACTAAAAGTTTTACCTGTATAGCGAGTTTAACTATGGCCGGCGCTGTGCAGAGAGAGGGAATATCCATTTCAATCATTGGCTTTCCCCGAAGTTCTTCTGGCCTTTCACAGACGAACTTGGGCTCTCCAGATAGACCTGTGGCAGCAGAAGTCACGGACACGGCGAAGATTTTGGGGTGATTCTGAAGCCACTCCCAGAAATCCTTGCTGTCACAGTCGCAGCTTAACGGGTTTTCTGAAAAATGCAAAAAAATGAGTTCGTTTTTATTAAACAATTCATGTTATATTCATTCTACACAAGGCATGGAATGGTTTTATCCTCACGACACAAAATCTACCACCCTAGCTTCAACTCAATCTACTCTAGCTTCAAACAACCCGGAAAAGAACATGGTAAACTCATGAGAGAGAAAAAATATTCTAGAAAGACTAAAGACTTGTCCATATTGATTACAGATTTAACGATACGAATATTTTGATAGTGCCATTCGGTGATGAACGATTCTGGGTGACTGAAGGTGTCTGTTAACACATGTTCCTCTCGAGCATCAAGGTAATTCATGCTCTGTAAATTGTTGAAATACATGAAATTCCAATCTTTATAGGCACACACACCTTTCTATCATAGCACCACAGCTTCGTCCAAAAATATTAAAACTCCAATATGATATAAGCACGAGCATAAAGCATGTACGAAGAATGTTGTCTCACGGTGAATACATACGAGAGGAAGAGAGAGGATTATTTTTTCAATAAATCACATTCATATTCCACGGCGTCAATCACACCTCACGGAGGGAACGCGGAGACAAAAGAAGTTGGATGAAAAGACTTGTTGCTCACATTAAACCTTTAACGGTTCGTTAGGCAATATTTGCTTTCCATTTCACCTACCCTTCCTCCTCTTCTTCTTCTTCCTCGAAGAGAGAACCAAGTCACACGTTGGAGTCGTAGATGAGAGGGCGAGAGAGAGAGAACGAGGGATAGTCATAATAAGAAAAATAACTAAAAGCCGCTCATTTCTCATCATAAAAACCTCTTTTAGACAGCAATCACTCGGGATGGCTTTTGCAACTCAAGCTCTTGCGGGATTGGTTTATATAGCACTGCCGCTGCTGCAGTGTGGCTTTTGTATCATTCTTTTTTGTGAAAAATAACTAAAAGCCGCTCATTTCTCATCATAAAAACCTCTTTTAGAAGGCAATCACTCGGGATGGCTTTTGCAACTCAAGCTCTTGCGGGATTGGTTTATATAGCACTGCCGCTGCTGCAGTGTGGCTTTTGTGTCATTCTTTTTTGTTTGATGAAATAACGAACTCTCACATATTATGTCCTTACTCCATTGTTTTACGGTTACCAAAAATTAAGCCATTCTTGGATTTATTATTAAAAGGGTTAAGAAAGTGTATGGTTCAGCATATACTACATATGTACGCAAGAAAGTGCGTATTTCATCATTACCATCGTCTCGCAGGCCACAGAAATGTCGAGAGTTCATGTATATTACATTACAATGTCCATACATTTTTAAAGACGGGGCAATCGTATCACGAGAGCAAAGTCGTGACAAAGCAATTTATATCGATATCATTCATAAAGCTGAGCAGCACAAGCTGACATATCATTCTCGTTTGTCATTTTTGCCCATATCGATTGATTTTTTTTATCCACGTTTGACATGTGTGTAAAAAGATTTTGTTGGAGCAAAAGATGGTAAAAGGAAGAGTCTCTTTATGATATAAAGTATGAGTAACATGACCAAATCTGAAACATTCGTTCCCTTCTTCCTCGTCTCTAAAAATTTATATATAGTGTCTACATTTACCTTTCTTCTTTTTCCAAGATGTTAAAAGTCTGCTAAAAATTTCAGAGAATTGTTCCAGTTATTTACTGAACCAAGAAGAGAGGACAGCAAAGCAGATTTTAAAAGGGTATTGAAAGAATCGCTTTTCAAAGGGAAGCGTGATGTGAGTGGGCACGCTATCAGATATATTGTTCCAAAAAAAACTCGCCATTTTTTTCTTCCCACTCTCCCATAACATACGTGTGTGTGTATGTGAAGATCCAAAATATTCCATATCATATCACGAGCCTTCATACTTACAAAAATAAGCAATACTGATGGTTGGCAATGATAGAATAACAAAAATACAGGGAATGTATTTTCTCCCTTTTTTCTTCAGCCTTCGTTTTTTCTTGTTCTCTAAAAAAGGAGTAACAAAATGGTCATAAGATATCTGGGCCATTGCACAATGCTTCCGTTTCCCATCATCTTCCCTTTTTCTTGATGGAAAAGGAAATTCAAGGCACTTATAAAATGATGTTGCCACTTACACTCTGGCTTTTTTCTTGTTGGAGAAAACTGTGTGCGCTTCTTGATTCCATGAAAGTTGCAACATTGAGCACAAAAAACAGCCACAAAAGAGATAGTCCATCTTTTTCTAATCTTAAATACAACCATGATATTGTCCAAAAAAAAATGTATGACCAATATAAAAAAAGTATGAAGATGTTTTTGAGAGAGAGTGTGTGTGTGTGGTTTTTTTGTCCAGAAAAAAGTACAAAATCGATATTTGAGCATTCAACTGATGGAGGAAATATCAGCTCAAAGGAAGCATCACCACCACTGACTTATTATT
>JAHZMY010001843.1:0-13106 GCA_027743915.1 Seira sanloemensis | reverse complement strand
TTTGTGCCATCGGTCCAAACGTAATGAACCCCGTCAACAGTGGTATGATTAATTTGCTCAGCCATGACAGTCCCTCATCCACTACATTAGCTGAACATTCCCTGCAGTTTCGTCATTGTGGGAATTCATAGCGATGGATTGGACTTTTGGGATTCAAAATCTTTGTAAATGATTAAGTTTTGTGAAAGATAAGCTGAACAGAATTCTGTTTTCAGCAGTTGGTTAGATCTCATGTACTAGTGGTTGCAGTTTAAAGTTGTACGATGAATTTTAAAAAGTACCCATTGACACACGGTTTCCTGAAACACACCAAAGTACCAAGCGAAGAATAAAATAATTAGCATGTAATATAATATTTTGCTCAACTGTAGTGGTTTTGTTTGCCAAAAGTCATTTTGTCAGCATATTGCAGATTAAACGAGTCCAAATAGTAGTTTCAAAAATGCATTAAAATTAACGAAAATATTTTTTACGATTTCTAGTCGTATTTCTTAATATTGTCTTGTCCGTCCTTTTGTATGTCAGATATCCAGTTTTATCTGCATCTAGCTATGCTGATGTACTTTGTTCCGATGCATCATGAAAATAATAGCACTTCATATATCCACCTGCATAATCTTATGCCAGTAATGACGGTGAGATGAGATGATGCAAGCCCTATGAATCACTTCACTACTACAAAAGTACATACATGAGGTACCTAATCCTTTTCCTTTTAGCCTTTGTTCTCCCACATTTCAAAAATGCGTCAAACACACAAAAGTCTCATTTAAATGGATACGTTGAGAGGATGGATGGATGTACACCTTCCAATTATAAAGCCATTTCGGCTCAATATTATACGTGACTGTGACTACTACACAGCCAAAAAATTAAGTTTGGTTCTAAAGTTTTCAGCCACTACCCCCACCATCCCTCTTTTCGTTTTCGCATTTTATTTGAGAATACGTGGACATTCGGCTTAAGAAATGCCACAAAAATTTCATCTTTTTAAGACAGGCTAGCAGCACTGATTTAGTCGCAAATGAAGCATATCCGAAAAAGCTTTGACTTCGCTCTCTCTTTAGAAAAATCCACTTAAAAAGTACGTCTAGCCTTATTACAACTCATCAATATTTCATACACTATACAAGTTGTTTCTGTGTTTATTGTGGTTCTATAAATATTTTTTAATGTTTCTCGATCTTTACTAGAGCTGTACAGAGTGGACATGTTTATGTATTCGTGAATGAGCACGTCACACTGACAATTTTGATGATCCCCAAAAGTGAGGATTGATGTCATCACCAGAGAGGATGGACGAAGGGAATGAGTATACACCCGCAACACCATATCAAATTGAAAGAAAATATTAAGAAAACAGCGCTTTCATTCCATTGTGCATTCATCATCTTTTGAATTCCCTCTTGCCTTGCACGTGATAATCAAGTTTGCTTAAGAGTATATGCGAGCATCCATTACTTGCACTATTTTCCCTTTCGTTTCACGTACACCGATTTTCTTGCTTCATCATCTGGAATCGATTGAAAATAATTTGAGACCATGTGAAAATCAAAGTTGGGATGAGAAAGGATATCAAGCCCTTCATTCAATAGGAAAAGTGTGTACCAATTCAAGACGAAAATGATCATGGTCAACCCAAAAATAGCATCATCATCTTTTCTACTCATTATTCTCAAGAGTTTTGTTGACTTTTCTATTTCATGCAATTTTACGCAGAAGAATGAACTTTTCGTGAGATTTCAGTTTTCACTTGAAAACCTTGCCTTGGTATTGATTGAACCTGTGAACAATGTCACAAACTTCAACACATACATTCATGTGGGCTAAAACGATTCATGTATTCATGGATTGCACTTGATTTGTTCGTTAATTCAATTTAGGAAATCTTCAGAGGCAGGAAGGAAAAAGAACTTGATACAGTTGGCTCTCAGGTTTGCCTTCGTAGCCCATTCGAGCGTCATGCAAACCTGTAGTTAGAATCGTAAAAAAATTCGTATGACACGAGAAAAAAATAGATTCAGGGCATAATGATAAGAATCACTGGTCATTTCAAGGATTGCACTTGATTTGTTCGTTAATTCAATTTAGGAAATCTTCAGAGGCAGGAAGGAAAAACAACTTGATACAGTTGGCTCTCAGGTTTGCCTTCGTAGCTCATTCGAGCGTCATGCAAACCTGTAGTTAGAATCGTAAAAAATTCGTATGACACGAGAAAAAAATAGATTCAGGGCATAATGATAAGAATCACTGGTCATTTCTCTTGCTATTGACATTATATAATTTTCACATACGCTGAAAACACCATGCAAGCTCAATTTTTACATATTTTTAGAATAAAAATGATTGTGTTTACGAGTTGGCCAATAAATATAAAAATTGCGCAAATGTAAATAAACATAAAACAGAAAAAAATTGGAGTAGTAAGAGCCATAGGCAAAAATGATAAGACCTCCGTGGTAATAATCACCGGAATTTCATGATCCTTTATACTTGGGAAAATTCAAGGAAGAAAAAAAGTAGGAAAATGTCAAGCTTCTTAAACCAAAGATTATATCGAGCTAAGTTAGGGCGGTTTTAATATTCTCAGCCAAGAGATTTCCTGGATCAGGGAATTCTCCTATTTCATAACCTCAGTTAACATTGGCGCTGCTGACGAGTCCCGCTACGTTATGTATATACACCTTATTTCAAAGCTATAAATATGTACCATTATTTTATTCATTACTACAAAAAGTTTCTTGTTCCCGTCTCAAACTTTTGTGTTTTCGGAATTATTATACATGGACCAACAAATACAATATTTTGCCCATAAGTAATAATGGCATGTTTCTCCTCTTAACACTCAAAGGCGAAACCGGTCTTTCCTTCAGAGAATGGCAGAAAGCTGGCTTTTAACAAAAATCTGTCAAAAAAGTCAAGGTAAAAATGGGATAAAAAACTGAGATAAAAAATATACACTCTCCCATTTACTTCAAATTCGTCAAGTTCCTTCATTACATTCGCGCTCGTTCCTGAATGACGACATGATGAGCATAAAACGTACAAAATGACCATTTCTCCTAGGAAAAGTATGTGAACACGGAGAGAGCTTTATTTAAACGATTTTAAAAAATATGCATGGCATGTCTTCAGCAAAATCATACATTTTTTTGCACTGTGGCAGCTCGCCAGTTTTCTATACCTGCGCACCTGACTTTAATATTTTTGTGTACCTAAGCGCAAATATCTCTTAAAAATTGTTCTCATGTCATGCCCATTATTACCATATAGGTACTGAAAAATGGCCATCATTATGATTATGACAAAATCATAAAAACGCGGTCATCCAGGTAAGTCAATGAAATAAACTGCAAAATGGTGCGTGCAACCGGGCAAACTTTTTTTTTAGAGAAAACCAATTTTTTTCAAGGAAATACAGTCGTTCATACTGTAACTATAAATAAAGAGACAGATCTTGTCCTCTGGTCATAATTTTTTGCTACCCTTTTTTCCTCCCTTTGCTCATGTTCAATTCATCATCATTTTCTATTTTCTACTACCTACATACATGCACATTTTCAAGAGAGAAATTAGGAGAAAGCAAAAAATTTAAGAGTCCATTGCCTGGTAGGAATATGTGTAAATATGAAAAGAAAGTCATGTTGCACTTGTTGTTGTTCCATTACTTTTTATGGAGTTTACAAGAGAAAACGTTGTTATCACTTTTATTACCATCCAATATTGCATTTCCTGCAGGCATTCTAGGAAAGCCTTAACCAATGCTTTTACCTGTAAAAATTATCTACAATATTCAATCTTTAGATGAAAAAAGTATTCGTGTAGTGGTTCGTAGGTAGATTAAAAATGCAATTAATAATGTGAAATGAAAACTAATGAGAGCAGATGCGGACAAAGCATAACCTTGCACAAAAAGTAACGTCAATGAAAAGTTGCATAAATACTACAAATTTATTTGTTTTCCATAGCTGAGCACTAATAACTCAAGAGAGTAAGCAACGCTTTTTTATATTTTCATTGAGAGTACACTCAATTCAAGTGTGTATTTATTCTGTTCCAAACTCTACGATACGATATTGTCTAGGTTTGCCTCTGTCTCTTTCCACGAAAGACCTTCACTGCGTTGGAAACTCTTTGAACGCACCTACTTCATTCCATCTAGCTCGCACGTCCAAAGTTTTTCTTCCGTAGAATAGATGAAACGCAGACTTTCAGCTAGAATGTTTTTTCAGGAGGAGAACGTTACTAGAATATCATTTTGTGCAAAGTTCTTGCTAGAAAAATATGTAATGGTAAGTAGTCTCGTGGAAGAAATTTTTTGGTAGACTTTTTTTCAAAATTTCCCGTGTTTTTCTTCGATATTACAAAAAATATAAGGAGAAATGGAATGAAAATATTTTTGTTGGCTCTGGCCCGTAAGGCTTCTGCATTTAATGATAAAGCTTTGAGGGAGAAGGTGAATGTTTTGAGAAAAAACAACACGCGAAATAAAAAGATAAAAAAAAGTTCTTTTACAGTATGCTTCTACCATAGCCAGACAAGCTGTAGAGAAACATGCAGTCTCTATCACTTTTTCATTTCTCTTCCCAAACAGTACAATACATACATATGAACAAACGTATTTCATGTTACAGAACTGAATTCATGTCTGACTTTAAAATTTGTGCTTTTTTGCTTTAAAAGGTGGATTTTCCCCGAAAAAGTGCCTTGCCTTATAAAAACGTAAAAATGCAAAATGATACGATGCACATATAATTATTATAAACACGTAGTTCATCTGTTGATGCTCTCAAAGCGCCTAGAACTCATTGTCAGAATGCTGAAGGAACTTTAAAACTAAGTTGGTCACTCTTTTTGGATTGGGGGGTTTTGGTGCAACCTGCGCTGCACTTTTTCTTCATGAAACCAAGAGGAAAATTTGTCTTTAGTGAAAAATTGCAAATGTAATCAGTTGCCTGCACTCCTCTCCACCAACTTTGGATGCAGAGAAGCTAATTTTTCATGGGAGTTGAATCCTCAAGCTGAATTGCGTGCAGAATTTAAGAGTAAAAATGCAATCTTAATTTTTCGTACTTGTTTGTAAAACTCTCCAATAATTGCAACCTGTTAATCATATATTATAATATTTTTTGGGAAAAAGTTGAACTTGGGCCGCAACAACACACCCAACCGAAGATGCCTCATTTCCCAGTTGCAAGTAGCCACACGCATGATGAGAAACGGCATGAAAAAGTGATTTGCCAAGAAAGTTGAAGGCTTATCTCATCCCGGCTTTGGATTGATACTGTTAAAGTCCTTTTCTTGAAAGCCATTGTTAGGGCATGCTAAATCTTACGGCTCTAGCAAAGTGAAATGAAAACTACACAGGTTGGATTAAAATCAGGAAAAAAATCGCTAAACGTGTGCGGTAAACATGATAGGCGAACAAATTTGAGGAGAGGAAAAAATTTCGTCAACCACTTGACATTTCATGTTTATTCATATAAAAAATTGACTTTAAAAGCAGAGAAGATTGAAAGCTTGAACCCTGTTTCTACAACACCTTTGCATGGATCAAGTGCAGGAAAAAAAACTAGAAAAACGTTGATTATTTCATAAATCAAGCATAGACCGTTGATTGCTTCTCCTTTTTCATTGGGATCCGGCCTACCTACCTACCAACACCAACTTAGGCTCAAGTAATTTATACAATCTGAAAGAATTACTCCTTTTTTCTATTAAACCTTTGTTGAGCAGTTTACTTGGAGCATTGTATCAGCATACATTTGAAGAGAAACATGCCATGCTCTGCTTATATGCTCCACTACAGCCAGTCAGCCTTCTTCTTTTCCGAATAAATCAAACTTAACGACCAGGTATGGTGTCAATTAATACTCATTAATCATACCCCATCATGCAGTTCATTTTTGAAGGAAAATTCTTGCACTTGCTTTGCATCTGTGTTAGACCCAGAAGCCAGTGTGTTCCTTTCTTTCTGCTTTTTCTTCGTTTTTTGGCTTCCTCTCTAATTACTTTCGGAAAGAATAGATCATTCTGCCCAATTAGGTAGTTTGACCAAGTAAAAACATAATTTTCTCTTTGGATGTACTTTTTCAAATTTAAATTGAATAAGTAGCATTCATCTCATTTCTTAAATCGATTTCATTCAGGTTGTTCGGAACCATGCATTGATTTGATGTAAGTGCCTTGACGTACAAGTCTACATGAGCGCTGCTGTGGTTGAGCTACACGTTAAAGGCTGTATGTCAGCAAGCCTAGCCAACTGCTTTCCGAAAGTGATGGGTAGGGAATATTAATGTGTTTATTAAAAATGCATTAAATAAAAAACAGGCTTATATGACAAGAGGCAATAATTACTTGCCATTTTTAATACATTTCACAATTTGATGCTCTTGCAGAGAGATCTGCTTGTTCTACATTTATTTGCCGTGTAACGAGCTACTCTCTATCAATTAGATGTAGCAGAACTGTTAAGGTTTTTTGCACATTTTAGGGGGGGAAAGTGCTACATACTTGAAAGATTATGATGGATATTAGCAACTATTGGACAACATCGGGTTTCGTCATTGCACCAAACAGAAATTAGGACATTTGTCTCGAGATTCTTTGAGAGAATCTTTGATGGTCTCACAAATCCATATTTGATTTTTACTGCAAATTGTAAATGTAAAATACATGGCTAAATGCATTCGTGACCTGACCTCGACTTTACTACAGGTTGGTTTCAGCAATTTCATTACTACCCACAAATCTTGTAATAAGAAAGGAAATCAATTTTAAAGATTATGACGAGATCGGGTGATGGTCTAGCTCGTAAAAGATTATTTCAATTTGGCAGTAGGAAAAGGTTCCTGAAAATTCTTATGTAAAGCGCATCGCTTCAGGTACTTTTTTCTGGTGAAAACTTGTAGTAGTAGTAGTAATAGTGTTTGCAAAGCATGGCAAAAAGTGAGAAGGGCAAAAGAAAAAAAGCAAAATGTGAATTATGGTGTAATAAGCACCTCATCAGAAAATAATATATTCCTTGGAAAGGACAATCCTCCAATTGAGCCAGCCGACACACTATGATTACTTGAAATCACTACAACAGTTCCATTTCCATTACTATTCCCACCACTGTTATTAGCACTTCCCGCTACAGACAAATTTGCTGGGCTCAGAGGGCCATTATTAATTTGTCCGGATGTGGGTGAGCTTGAGGAGGACGAAGTCTGCTGTAACGGTAAAACTGACGCTGCTCACCCCGGCGGCATAACCTAACACTCTGAGATCTGTGGGGTAGATAAAGGGATTGTGGTGGAGAACAGACGTGCCATTCGGAGGACCACCACTCTTATCAGACTGTGCTGCACTAAGTTCCATCATAATTTATGTCACGAAGAATCATTAATGCCAAAACAAGGATAACCTATTTATTACTCTTATACATAAAGTCAATCACCCATACAAACTTATGATTGTCAAACTCTCTTTCTTCGCTTTCCTTTGCATAAATTATAATTTCAGAGTAGGCACATATTTTTACGCACAAATGTTTCCATTCATGAATGAGACCTGAGAGCAAAAGTTTTCTTTTTCTAAAAAAAAAACTTTCCATAAACGCTTTCACTCCCAAAAGTTCCAAGAAAGACAAGTCTCGGTATTACGCTCGCGTTTTACGTACCAATGCATCCACACTATTAATCCTTCACAAGTGCAACTTCACTATCCACCAACTTACTTTTTTCATCACACCGGCTTTTCCTTTTTGTTTGCTTATTTTTTGTGGAGGTTCCCATATATCACCACCTTTTCTGCAGTTCTTTTGACAGCACTGCAGCGTAGCTTATCGCACACACTTATGGTCATTTTTTCTAAGCTCTCTTTTGAGAGGCGACAACAAAGAGCTGTGTACCATTTGTTTAAACCAGAGTAGTAGTAGTTTTTTTCTCTTGTGAGAAAAAACAAGCTTGTGCGATGACTTTCATCAGCAGACTGATTATGCGCGTTGTATTATAAACCCCAATTTTTATGCAGCTTTCAAAGAGATTACGATGTCTTCACACAATCCCATAAAACCAGTATAATACGTACTCCTGGGTTTGGCCTGATCATTTACTATTGGTATCGGCGCGATAGATCTTGTTGCAAAATGCTCTTTTACAAACACCACCAATCACGCAACAAAAACAATAGAAAAAAATACTAGAACCTTTCACGACTAACAACGATGAGGGCCCAACAAGTGCATAATGTTCAACTGGTGCATGTGTAGATATGTACATACAACACAAAAAAAAAGTTTGCCGACACCGCCACAGCTAAAGCTTTCAGCAAGGATAGAAAATAGCAGTAAACAACCAGCAAACTTCTCTCAGATTCTCTTTTTGCACTTTTGCGGTAGTACACGAGAATAATATATTATATTGGCTTTAGTGTGCTTTATCCTGATGATCTCAAGTGATGTATTGATGATGCTCGTTGATGAACATGATCTAATCCCTATGCAAAAAGTATTTTTTTCTAAAAACGAGCTCAAAACCATCCGCTTCAATCCATTGTAGACCACCAGCAGTGGCATTCGCCCCAATCGCACTTTTTGAGTATTTTAGAGACAAAACTGTGAGGATTTTAACCAGGTCAAAATTGAAGAAAAGGCGAATGCCTTTTTCGTTGTTTTCATTGTTCTGCACTTATTTTCACCGTGTACATATTACAGGCTTCGATTAGTTCTGCAGGAATGCAAGAAACAGTGTGGCGTAATCTAGCAAAAATGTATTGTACATTCAAATATTGTCAGTTCCCAACTAGAAAAAATCCTAATCCTGAGTTGAAAGAGTACAGATGATATGAGCCTTCTCACTTTTTCACACTGATCATTGAAAAACACGTTTTTTCTAAGACTGGCTCTTTCTTCAGAGTCTAGAAAGGCAGCTAGAAAATCCCAATGAACACATGAGTCTTCTTCCCCTTCTCTCTCTCCCTCTTGGTCCATTCCAATGCATTGTAACTATGCTTGATTATTTTGTATGTGGTTGGGTTCTTGTGGTAAGCACACATGGAACAAGGAATATAGGTGAATTGTGAAGCATGATGATGATGATAATTATGTGAAGGACAATAAGATAAAAAAGGAGCAACATACATACATAAACACAACATGTGCCTGTGCACTCGAAACAAGTGTAGGAAAAGCTGAATCGCCACGTACAAAGAGTGATGGAAAATCTTCGATTCTCTTTTTCCCTTTTTACCCCTTTGAAACTTTGAAGGAGAGAACAAAGAATACATCTCTGAGACCATCAGATTATCTGTGTATTTTTACCACAATAAAGAAAACGTTGGAGTTGAAGATGGCTTTCTCAAGAGCGTATGTGAAGGTAATGGAATTCTCCATTAAATCCAGAAGTTTGTTCGTATAAGGATGAGAGCTCATCTTGGAGAGCTGCCGTGAAAAAAAACGACCGGTAAAATATTAACAGCAGTGGTCTTGAGAGTAGAACTGTTATACATTTTAACAGGAGCATGTAATCACCCCTACCGTTAAAGTCAGCGAGTGTCCGGCTTTGTAAGATATTTCAATGTTGTTTCTTATCAGTATCAGAGAGCGAGAAGAAGTTGAAGCTGTTACAATAAGAGAAAAGTTACAAGAGTAGGAAAGCGTCCCCGGGGTAAATGAAAACGATGCTTGAGGTGTGTCAAATGAGATCGACTACTTTGCTGCATGTTCAAATATTTAGAAGCTCAAACGAAGGGACTTAAATAATAAATGCATTTTCAATATCCTTGATGAAATGGAACCAGGAAGTACTCAAAGCACGCAAATTTTTGTAAAATTATTTGAGACAATTGCATGAATACGTATCCAACAAGCTTTATCATATTTGAATAATTATTCTACTTAATTTAATCACCGCTATTTTTTCAAATTTGGAAGCCTTATTAAATAATAGTTTCGCTCACAAGCGTAAAGCGTGTGAATCATAGTCGGGCCAAATATTCTACAATTCTTTTCCATTGCCTACATATATTATGACGTTTAGCTTTTATCGTAGTTGCATTTCAATTTTTAACCAAAACAAAATGCAATTTTTTTGAATCCCATCCCAAATACCGAGGCGTGTGCTCTTCCATCTCTTCAAATTCAAAGTTTACTTGATGAATGTGGCCTAAGTACTTGTTGGCTCACTTCCAAGAATGAGCTTGTTCTTATTCCAAAACGTGTCACTTATTTATGCTCTTATTGTCGTCGCTTTATAGCTTGCATGGATTTGAGAAAAAATAAAGTTTTTAATTTTGTAAGTGAAACATGAGGTATTTCCCCGGATGCATTTTTTCGTACTTTAAATTTCTGCATTAGATTTAATAAAACTTTATATACAACCCCACTCTACGCCACTTCCGGAGAAATAAACCATCTCAAAGAGGGATTTTTACAATGGGACAAGTGAAATGATATGGGGAAATGCATACTAATTTAACTTAATAAGCCGCTATCTCTCGTCCGCACTACTTATCTACACCGTTTTTATGTAATTAAGCAGGAGCATGAAAAGCTCATGTACACAACCTTAAATTACAGGGGAAAATGTGTGTTTTAAAACCTACAATAAAATCATAGGTTTATTTCCTTCTCCACTGCTAATAATACTCTTCTCTCATGATGCGGCTTTCTCTTACAAAAAATCATTATTAATAATTTAACATTTTATAGTGCAGTACGTTCAAAAATTCTATTTTTCTATTCATGATTACGCCTCAATTTTTACCGGTATCAATTTAAGGTATAATAAGAATGTGTTCCTTCGCCAAAACAAGTATTTACGATACCAAACTACACTAAACAACGAGAAACCCCCAAAACACCATTTCTTGTTTAGAAAACCACGCTTTTCCCCTGTAATATTAAACTCGGAGTGCAATCGCATCGCATCACTTCCTATCTAATAAAAATTTATTTAATGCCCATATGGGCTATTAAATTCCCATTAAGGGTTCACGTGAAAAAAAAAATTCACATCTGACTTGCCTACGCCTATGCCAACACCTCCTTTACTATTCGTCAAATAATCGACCCCGAAAACTAAAGCAGGATGAAGCGGCATAAAATATTGATGCTACATCACCTCTATTCGAAATCAACCTTTATCGATTGACGCTCCTCCACCAAGTCCAGTTGACATTCCATTTAAAAAATTATTGCACCTCTTCCTGGCGTGTATTAAAAATGACAAAAAAAACTAAAAAGCTTGATGGGTTTTATGGACCTTGTCTTTGAAGTATTACGTATACAGACAAATAAAGCATCCTTACGCTGATGATGGCTTTGGTGACAAAAACAAAAACGTAAGCAATGAGTCAACATCTTCTCACGAAAGAACTACCTACTCAGCTAAAAGCAAATTTCTATTCTAATGATTCTTATTATCTCTATATTACTTCAAGTGCGGTAAAGATAGACTTACAGAATTTTCAAATAATGTGCACATTTTTTAGCAAAAGAAGAAATAAAAAAGGATGTCGGCACACACAGAAAAAAAACATAATATAAAAACCAGTCTTGACTCTCGTCAAGTTATTATTATTATTATTGCATTTATTGCTTCTCTTTGCCTAATCACTAAGTATCCAGTGTAGGAAACAAGTTTTGTTGAAAATCAAACACAGGAGAACATTACTACCGCCTACCGTCCCTCTCTCCATACACACCATTTCTGATACGTTTGCAGCTTTCATAATATGATTTTCTCCGTCAGCCCTATACAATGCAGTATAAATTATTACGTGGCCTAGCCTTCAAATCGTTGTGTTCATCATCATTCATGTCTAAAGCTATAAGTGTTGTTTTGGAGTACAAATGCATGCGCCTCCGCCAGCCTCGTATTTTCCTCACGGGATCATGATCATCATTATTATGGGAAGCATGACTTATTTCGTATTGAAAAATAAAATCAGCAATAATACTCTATTGAGGAGATGTATTAAGTCATAAAATTTGATAGAAATCTTTCACTTTTTTCTATCGTAAGTCATTCTCCACTTCTACCCATTTGCGGAGCGAATGTAAATAACAGTTCCTGCTTACTTCATTCGCCTCCGGACGAAGACAAGTTTACTTTCTTGTTGTGGATGTTTAGAGTCTTGCCAACTTAACTGTGCACTTCCCAGTTCCATTTTAATTCAGGGGGTTAATCAATAGTGCTGCTATGTTTCTAGCACGGGGTTTAATTTATATCACTTTAATTTTTAAATGCGTATTGATTCAAGATATACTTATATACAAATACTTTTGGATAAAATAATCAGCGTGCGCCCAACATGCTATTTTCAGTATTTCTTCCCTTCTGTCAAAAATAATTTGTGCACGTTCTAAAATCTAAAATTAATTCAGAGAGAAAGTTGAAATGCTTCCAGGTTTAACTGAATAAAATATAAGCTTTTTTAATGTCCCCTATGAAATTCAGAACATCGAAATCTAGTAACGTTTGGGAAGGCACGACGTCTCGGCGGGATTGTGTCAGTCAGTGGTGATGTATGTACATATCTTCAAAGGGTTCTAATTGTGGTTTCTCATTTCATAAAATTTCTTCGTTCAACGTTTTGTTTATTGGCCTAGGTCTATCACCACTTATTTCTGCTTCTATTTGCGTAAAACCTTTGCAATATAATTCCATTTTACAATGGCACGAACAAGATTTTCATAACTGATAATGATAATGGAACGGATTTCTCATTTTGAAATTAACAATTTCATCGAAAAAACATTTCTCCCGAAGTGTGCGAGAACACACATTAAGTATACAGAAAGAGGGTTTTATGACACCCAATAATAGACAAAATCTCACCGACCAAAAACATCTTCGTCATATATTTGCTACCTGGCCCCGTAGATACGAGTTTTGATCAAAATCTCTTGTGCGTAAAACATTTTTTTAAGAACCATTGTGTTTGGTGTATTACTTAGGCTTTGGTAAGTAGTTTGCTGACGTTAATATTATGATGAAGTACTTGAGCAGCTTTGAATGAACAAGATGGCAATCTTTGTAATCAACTTTTGATGATCCTCTCGTATTACACATTACCTGAGCTCAGCTATCCATCTCCGCTTACTCCATTATAAGGTTTCT
>JAHZMY010001842.1:0-11689 GCA_027743915.1 Seira sanloemensis | reverse complement strand
GTCAATGTGGCCACAGCATTTAAATTAGTAGAAATCGACGACTCGAATCGAGTGACAACTCAATCAAGGCCCTGATTCTTAAAGGGGATCGTGTTTTCTGTGAGAACTTTGTAGGAGAAACTCGACATTTGCATAATTTTGGCCGGATTTTGAGAGGTGAAAAGAGGAAGTTGCAAAGTTTTGCTTGACCTTGTACACACAAAAAATATCCGTATGTAAATCGTGCTCCAGGACTAGACATATGCTTTAACGATTTTTGCAATAATTGCTTATCAAAAGAACAGAGTGACAACAATGTTCAATCTCTGGGTTGGCAATTGTGTCCTTGTTATAATATAAATTACGATTTATCGTATAACACGAGAGGAGTTTTTTCAAACTTTTTTGAAGCAGACAACGTCAACAACGATATTATACAAGTAAGACTAAAAGCTTTAACTAAGCGTGTGTAAATAATCAGCCTGTCCACATAATAATAATCGTCCACAAAAGATTAAAACAGCTATTTTTATGTTCGTACAGTAAAAGTATACACCGTGTGAGTCGCCTTGTTTGAAGCGAGAGGATGTTCGTCAAATGAAGTTGACTTTGCTCTCTGTGACCTGACTAGCTCCTGACCCCCTCCACCATCATTGTACAACTTTTTTTTGAAGAAGTCAACGTCAACAACGATATTATACAAGTAAGGCTAAAGGCTTTAAAAATGATTGATTGTAACCATTTTATTCCATGTTGCTCGTAGCTGGGTTGGAGACAAAAATCCCAAGAAGTTGAAGCAATAAACATGTTATCTCGTCTTTTAATTTCCGCCACATAATGCACTTGTGTGATTCTTTCAAACCCATTTTAGGTGCCCAGTACCGGGTTTGCGAGGATAATTCATCTACCATCCGTCGTCGTCTCTTTGAGTAAAGGAGATTTGAAGTGTGCGAAGAAGACAAAGAAAGGGACCGTTAAGAAAGAAGATGGATGTCTCGGACAAAATGAACGTGATGCTGGGCCAAAAGTTGGTCATTGAACAAGAGACTGGTACATTGCATGAAAAATTATAGTACATATAAAGTTCTAACACATTGGGCCTTTTGTAATAAAGGTTTCTTTTAACTTTAAAGGTCGCTACCGAATTGGAAATGTCTCCGACATTAATTGGGAAGGGCGAATGGCAAAAGTACGGTGGCTTGAAAAGGAAGAGGAGAAAGTAGTAGAGGTACTTAATATTTATTGCTCAGCACATGTTGATTGTGAACACGGCATTTTTCTGAATTTTTAAAAAATGAACATGGTATTTTTTATTTCTTTTGAAGGTATCTTTAAATACGCTCTGTATTTGGAATCCTCATCTTTTGGATCGTGGCAGCCACACCGTGAATGTTGTCCAGTCTCTTGAACAACAAGGGGATTCCAGTCAAGCGTTGAAAATGGAAGAAAGATCATCCGACTCCTCAAACTCGACACTCCAATTACACGTTCCACCCTTACCGGTGAGATATACATGTTGTTTTATGTCCCTGTTCGAATTTTCTAGACCGAACTATTAAATTATCAGGATACGTATTATGGTTTACTAGGTCTATTATGTTGGTTTGGGATGTAATAGAAATAGATATAGAGCTCTCTTGCAATAATAATAGCTACAACAATTTGCGTAATTGTTTAAGTTTAGTTCTTTTTCCCAAATAAGGGGGAAGTTTTGGAATTCCAAGCTAAGAAATACAAGTCAACGAGTTTCGCCAAAGAGAAAAATTGTAAAGTAGATAAAAAAGTAATTGCTTATAATTGACCTGCGCAGCTCACATTGAGGAATCAGTTTCACTTCCGGTGCACGCCGTTGATGAGATTAATATATTTTTCAAAAGACAAAGAATTTTAGCATAGATCAAAAGCCGTCGAGCTTAATCCAATAACACGTGATACTTTCGATGAGTTTTTTGTCAGTGTGTTTTAAAATTTGTTGCTTTATTGCATCGTATTCTCCGTATTCTTTCAGGACTCTTTCAACCTATTGATTTCAATTACTTGTATGTATGAATACGATGCAAAAAGTTACAAATTTTAAAACACGCTGACACAAAAACTCATCGTAAGTATAATTTGTAAGGGCTACTTACATCGCTGGGATTGTTATTGATTTTTCATTTAAAAAAGTATTTCCGTGTCTTTTGCATTTTAGGAAAAGGATGACACAGATATAACAGAAGCACAAGTCGCCGTACTACAGTGGGCAAGCATGAGCACATCATCTTTTGAGAAAATCGGATTCGTCAAAAAGTTTGCTGAATTTTTGGCACCAGAAGAAATTAAAAGGATGATAACTATGCTAACTAACCTAAAACATCGGAGCAAAAGGAAGTGGAAGGGTCCAAGTTTTGAAGAGGCGGAAGCAAAAGAGAGGAAAGTTCTTAAATCTAGTGAAACACCCTTTATTCAAGATGAGGCATCTTCACTATCTATTCCTCCCCTACCCGGCCTACCAGCGTCTCCAGTACCAGTGTGTCCGGGTAGTAGGGAAGTTCCTAAACCTTGGTGGACGGCCCTTGCACCACGAAAATCTTTGGTTGTTGGCTACGACACTGAACAAGTGCACTTAAAAGACTCAGTTGTACACAAAGTACGTGGAGGGAAAGTCGCCGTTGTGGACTGGACCGAATCGTGTCTTTATTACGCGGATATATACCATAAACCAGGATCGTTCTCTACACACAAAATAATGGTATCAAAATCTGGAATCAGTGCAAACAGTCTAAAGTTTGGGAAACCAATGTTATTAGTCACGGAGGAGCTTTTGGAAATATTTAAAAACAAGTTAGTTATTGTTTGTGGAGGTGGCAGTGATTTCTCGTGCGTGGATATTACCACCCACAATAATTCCTTTCAAGTATTTGATTTGCAGGACTTTTACAAGCAAATTACACCAAATGAAACATTGGCTGGTATGTCCTTACGAGACATCTTTTTTATGGAATTCGGTTTGGATTTTCAAGGCACAGTGCCTCATTCACCGATTGAGGATGCCCGGGCAACTATAAAAATTTTCTTTGACGGCTATGTTAGGCGTAATAAGAACCTTGAAACTTGTTGTTTTGAGACGCACAAGGAAGTCTTCTTTGATTATGTGAGAATGCGCAAGATGAATGACAAAAAGCAATTTTTTTGTAATACTGAACGAAAATTTAAGGACTGGAATGTATCGAAATGCTACTGTGTAGAATGTAGGCGATTATTTTCAAACATGTATTTATAGATCTTTTGTGCATATATATTGCTACACATACTATTATTTAATAAAAACTCTTTATTACACTGAAAATAACATACTTTGAGCTAGTTACTAGTTAAGTTGTAAACTTAAATTGACTATTAAACTGACTCTTAAGTTGTTTTAGCACTCATCAGTCGACACTAGTATCCTCTTGGAACTTTGGTACGGCTGACCTTATTTTACCAAAAACTTTGAAACGCTCCAACTCTAACTTTTGCTTCTCTATTTCGTTTCGTTCTTTCATAAGTACTTCCATATTTTTTAAAACATTGACTTGCTCTTGCACTAATTCAACTTGCTTTTCTAATAATATTTCGGTTGGGGATTGAAAACGAGCTCGTTTTGGAGTTTTGCATTGTGATGATGGCTCTTTACAACTTGTTGAAGGTTGATTTGTCGGAGGATCATTGTCACATCTGTGGCTAGAAGAGTTCGTCGACGGCTCTGTTACCACGAGTTTAAGGCACGGCGTCGGATCCAGGTCAGTCTTGTCCCTATTAGTGTTCGTACCAGCGTCTGTAAACAAGTACCCGAGTCGAATGCTTATTGCTATGATGCATTACTTTCAATCAATCTGAGGCAAAAATGTCTTACTGGTAATACCTGAGGTGTCTATACCGCCTTCAATTCCTTCGACCTGAGCTGTAGGCAGCGTGCTCAGTATATTGTTTGCGCACTCATCAAGGTCCACCACATCTGCCGTGCCACCTCCGGTCTTCCGGAATTCCCTTTTGTTATTAGCAGCCGCGGCCTTTGCACTTTTCTTCAATCCCTTATATTTTTCTTGACATTGTTTTAAAGTCCTCGTCACCGATGATACTGCATTTACAGCTAGCAAGACTTCGTTCCATGCCTTGTTTTTATCAATGGCGGAGGTTCGATTATCAAGTTTGCCAAAAAGGATGGAGTTGCGCTCTTTTACTGCTTCTGTCAATGCAAGCATTTCTTCGTGTTTCCAATTTTGACTTCGCCTAAATTCTGAAACCTCCAATACTTGGGAGAAGATTTCGACAGCTTTACTTGACATTTTTGAATTTAGGTGTGGGATTTTGGCAGACGCTGGTACAAAAGACGCTGGTACTGCTAAACAAAGCTGGCTGCCACTCGATCACGTATTAGAACAGCTTGTCTCCGAGCGGTCCCAGAATTTAATACAATGTCCTCACAAAGCTGCTCTTGCCTAATACTATCTTCTTCAATCAATGGTATCTGTTTTGAAATACATATATTGTGAAGTACAGCGGATGCCACAATAATTTTACAAGTTTTCTTCTCGTCGTAGCAAAGAGCTCCGCCTGTTCTGTTTTTGTTAGGAATGCATACTTTAAAAAAAAGTCCGTCTCAGGAATAGCAAATACAAAATCTAATTACTTGTCAATTACGCGGGATCTAGACTTCCACGTGCCAATTGTCCGCTCCACTTCGTTTCGTGTTTGTTTATGCCTCTTGTTAAACTTAATTTGGGCTTCTGTTTGAGGGTTGTTGTAAGGTGTCAGCAGCCTTTCCTCGAGTGGGTATCCGGAGTCACCTACATGAATAAACAACTGGTTGTACCAAGGTTTGGAAAATACTAGTGTCAACCATACCTAATAGCCACCCTTCTCCTAATAGGCCTGAATATAATTTTTGCTTTGCGCCACAGCTGTTATAAATAAAGGAATCGTGGGTAGATCCGGGCCATCGGGCAACTATGTCGTAAATTAAGTGGTCAGGGCCGCATATGATTTGCGTATTGATAGAGTGGAACTGTTTTCGGCACACAAAAATGTTTTCGTTGTCTTTCGGAGCTTTTATTGCAATTTGCGTCCCATCAATACATCCGATTACATTTGGAAAGTTAGCGATTTCAAAAAAGCCTTGCTTGGATTTAACACAATCCTCAATAGTTCCAGGGAACTTTATCACTGATGTAGACAATCCAACAATTAAATTTGTACAATCTTCCAAAATTCTTGACACAGTTGGTTGAGATATGCCACTAGCCAATCCCAATCCGTACTGAAAACTTCCCGATCTCAGATGAACTAAAAATGTAAATACCCTTGTTTCAAGCGGAATATCACTTTTAATTTTTGTACTTATTGGCTCAAATATTTCTATTAATTCCCGGACACCCCATGACGGCAGTCCTGTGGCTTCTTTAATTCTGTATTCAGGCAATTGTTCCAAAAGTATTCGTCGTTTGTATAATCGTTTTCTTTCATTTTCTAACACAAACAATGGAATTGCCATATGACACTGGTACAATTTGACACTGGTACTAAAGGCTCGATAATTATGGAAATCATTCACTTTATTAACCGCCGGACTTTAAATAAATTAATTATACTGAGCAATCAAGTTATTACAATCTCGTCGTAAACTTTGCAATGTAATATTGCACTATCCTTGTCTAGGAGCAAGGATATCTTTTTTATACAAAATCAAAGGCAACAAACACGGGGTTACGACTTTGAATACAATTATTCAGAGTCTAGGGGCAAGTGCCGGGGTAATTTATCCCGGGGTGAAATTTTACCTCTACCTCGGAAGTTTTAGTAGGGGTAGAGGTAACCCGACGGGTTATCCCTTACCCCGCCAACTTTGAATACAGTTCCGGTGGTATCTACCTATATTTCAATTGTTTCACAAATAAAAATTTGCTCATAATATAGAACGCAGCAGTAATAATTTGTCATTAAAGGATGCATATTTTTGTACCAAGTCATCAACTTTGAGAATCGATTACAATAGTAATATTTGTATCACAAAAATGTAGGTAACTATAATATTACTACTACTCAAATCTGATTTCACACATTACATCTTTATGATGCTGTCAAACAATGTGTGTTTACTAATTGGTATTTTTTCCCTCAAATAATGGCCCAAAAAACATAAATGCATATTTTTATTGAGCAGACATTTCCCATCAGTTTCTTTGACGCGTTTGTAGTATTTTTTATAAAAGTGTATCGTATTTAATGTATTTTTGCCTTTATGAATCAAGTCTGAAATTCATGTTTCCAAAAGCGCTAGATAAAATGGAAGCCACAGCTGCATCGATCTACAAAGGGAATCTGGTAAATATAAGACTTCCATGAAAGTATTAAAGCAAAAGACAGCGAATAATAAACCCAGAGAAAATATCAATGAGAACCACCCGTCCAAATAGGACCGTGGAAGGGCATCTTGATTCCAACTGTATACTACAATAACAAAAAAATCGTTTTTTCTTTTACATTTTGCAAAATGAAAGAGATACATTTCATACCACCAACATTGTCTACATGCATAGTCTATGTGAAATGACGAGTGAAAAAATAAATCGACCCAACGTCTCTCCAAATGCCATAAGTGAAGGAAAATCTAGGAAGTGGGAAGAGTAGCAGAAATGTAGGAAAATAAAAAGAACTGGGAATTTTTGAGGAAAAATTATGGAAGGGAAAGAGAATGGAAAAAGAGAGAAACCTCGACAAGAAAATGACTATTGTGAGAAATAAAAAATACATGGAACGCTGGCCATCAAATATTAATCAATTTTTTTGGATAAATTTCTTTCCATTTCCCGCTCCATCCTTTCACTACACTAAATTATGGCAATGCGGTGTCGGCATGTGTCTGGTCCATCTGCATTGATTTCTGAAGGAAAACAAAAGTTTAAAAGACGCCCATCTACTCACTTCCAAGAAAACAATAACTTCCACAAGATAAGGAAGATACGGCGGGTTGCTGTCTACGTCATTTGGAAAGGGAGGAAGAAGCCTATTTATGCCACACACTTCTGTTACTCCATTGCTATTTATGAGGATTTCAAATTGTACAGGTGCCAATATAAATTGTTTCCATCATCTATCCAGATAGTCTGAAAAAAGAATTGACGAATGTGAGCAAGTCAGATAGGTAGAAAAAGAAGAGAGCTCATTTTCTCAGAATTACAAATTCGCTATCTATAGTCCACCATAAAATATTCGCGCTTCTATATTTGGGAACAAATCTTTATGATTACAGTTTGCATTCCTAATGCAAGAGCAAAGCTAAAAGACATTCTAGAGAAAGAAAATGAGTTTATTCAAGTTGGAGTAGCGGAAAAGGGATTTCAAATGTAAGACTTTTAAAGCTCAAAAGGTGTTGTTCAGCACGAGCCCTTGTTATAAGCAAAGAAGAATCTGAAGGTGGGATTTAGTGGTTTACAAGCTATCACGTAGGAAGTCAAGAACATAAGAGCACCTTTTTTATTACCTCTACTATACTACCCACCACCGCCAAACAACTATTTGACGAAGATGGAATTTCCTTTATAATTTTATATTAAGTCTTTGTCTAGTGCGTTGTAGCTACACTTTTCCATTACTATCAAGAATGCAAAAATGAACCTACGAATATCATTAGGTCTGTAAAATTGCTCCCCATTGCACTTTTCCAACAGACTTTTTGCCTAGTGTGTCAATTTAATGCATTAATATCAGATAGGAGAGTGTGTAGGCAGATGGATACATTAGAAAGAATTGTTTTGCGCAATAAACAGTTTCGTTTCGATTCTTTTTTAGAACTATTCTAAAAANATAGGAGAGTGTGTAGGCAGATGGATACATTAGAAAGAATTGTTTTGCGCAATAAACAGTTTCGTTTCGATTCTTTTTTAGAACTATTCTTAAAAACCCATAAACTTTGTCAAATTACGAATTCAGAGACAATATGGACCATTTCCTTTTATTCTCCATTGAAGTCAACTACCGTTTCTATTAGTACCCAAAACTATACTGCACATTCAAGGGCCCCAAAAGAGATTGAAAAATGTTTTTGAATCTGGCAGTTAGAGAAATGGGTAGTCCTTGTAAAGAGTATAGAAAAAAATTCTACGTAGCGTCAATATATTTCGTTTATAATCAATATAGCGCATCACATGTCTATGCCCTATGCAAAGTCCCTGATCAAGTTGAAGAAGCTGTTTTATTTCGTACCAGGAGCAGGCTAACGGAAATTGCAACCACAAAAAACCATTATCACGGTTCCAAAAGAGAATGAAAGTATGTATAAAAATGAAAATTGAGATATTTAAGTACCTTCTTTCTCTCTACCTATGACATTCGTAGATCGCAAGAAAGGTAGACTAACTTGAAACTAGCAACCTAGGTACGATAGGAATGGGATTGTATTCATCAAGAAATGTTATATTCTTGAGGACCGCATTTTTTTGCAATAAACGCAAATAAATTATAAGAAAATGGTTTCGCAAGACTAATTAATTATTAAGAAATGAGTAATTATAAATTCTTTGTGAACAATATTTGTATACCAATGCCACATCATTATCAACACAGCCAATTTCTTTTGAAACCAATTTCTGATTAGTTGACGTCATAATCTCATTATACTAGTAAAATACTCATGAGACTACTTTATCTCCTCCCAGAACCACTATTTTCGTAAATTATTAGTGCACACGCCAACATTATAGCAGCTCTAGTTGTGTACTACGACACTTTCAAATGCCCAAAGCTCATCATTTCACTCAGCCTTTGATGTCACTTTGCTGCTGGTACAACAAACAAGTATTGAAGATGCCTCGAGAAAAGGGGCAAGATGTAATTTGTGCTGCGCAAAAACCTGCTTAAAACTATATTACTTCCCTTTAATCAACGCCAAAAGTCATCTTTTTTTAGTCTGACAGTCAGTAGGTATTTATTTTCATAAAAACGCATCCATAAAGTAAACACACTACTCCGGTTTCAAAAGGGAAATACAAATACGATAATTTTGAATTTTACCAATGCCACTTCTACTCAAATTTGAAAGTATTTATGCAAAAAGACTAGAGTAAAAGGGTTCAATGATTTGCATCTCATCAAAAATTTCAATTCAGCGAGAATTGGAAAATATAGCGTGCTCTTTCATGTGGCTACTTATGTACACGAGAGATTTTTTGAGAGGAAAGGCAGCTTCACATAAACGCTGTGGGAAATGAAGCTATGCGTGGATGTTCCTTCGTTGATGCTCAAAAAGGTAATAATAATGATGACGATGATGAGACATTCAATCTCAATACACCTACACTCTCCGGTTCTCTTTTACTATTAGGGCATATCTCACTTTATAATCTTTCCACTTTTTATGGCTCTCTCGCAAAGACAACCCCGCAATCCACCCTTTGCATATTTGACTTACTATGCAGCATGCATTTACTACGGTTGGACTTTTGTAAGAAGAAAAGGTTGAAAAAATTGTGCTATGAGGAGCGACGATAGGGAATGAGTGAGTTGATGAGCTTCGTGGTTCATAGGTGTTCGGTGCACTGCATACCTACTTTTCGTTTTCATGATGAAAATTATGTTGAGAGTTTTATTTATGAAACTCTGAAAATAGCCATCTGCTACCAAATCTGCCAAATTTGTGGGCTCAAGCCGGGTCCAGCCTCTTTGTCATTGGAACCATGCGCCTTGTCGTCGTGAAAAGTACGAGGGAGCATTTTCTCCGATAAATTTGAGAAAAATTAAAGTGTTTTCGAAAAGGAAAACTTGTCACATGCAAAATACTTGACTAATTTTACAGTTGAAAGCTTATTACTCAGAAAATTACATGTATATTGTACCTGCTCCGATATGAAATGACTCATGAAATGAAAAACCAAATAACCCATCAAAAGTCATTCATCATTTTGATCTGGTTGAGTGATCAGATTTGGCAACCCAACATCGTCCATCCTTCTCCATTCTTTTACAGTTAGTTCTATGTGGGTCTACGATGCAGACGTATTTATGTGTATAAGAAACAAAACTGATTTCATTTTGAAAAAAATACCGATGGGGAGGAGTATGCGGAACAAAGATACAAAAAAGGATTGAAATCACGCAGCTAACATGATACTAATGGAAGTAATTGCTTTCGCAATATACCATGCCCTTAATTAGATACAAGCAAGGCAGAGGGATGGGCAGGGGCGACCTTATAAAAATAGTTATCGGATATTACAAAAACACGCGTCTTTGGCACCACATGGAGAGTTAATAATAATGACGATAACGTAGCAGTTCATATTGAGCTGCTGTGTACAGCCACCGAGCATATTTTAACCTGTGGCGATTAACCACACAAATTAAAAATAATTACATAATAAATTATTTAGCGGGCATTATTGCTTAACCTGACGCTAGTTTCAAAAACACACGTAGTTTTAGCTTAAGGGAAGGTAACGACTTTCAGCAAAACTCTTCATTTTAGTTTCGTTTGCACTCAGGAACAGGATGGTTATATTCATGTGCAAAAATAAATTAAATTTCAGACCTTACATATGTAGATAATAGCAAGGTATGGTAAAAGTAGGTGCAGATTCAGTAACATCATAATGAATACGTAATCTGATTCATACGTAAATATGTATATGTATGTATGTATGTTATATGTATAATCTCACGCATATTTATAGTATAACTTTACTAAGCAATATCAGGTCGTGAAACGGATGGAAAAATGAAATTAGAAGTTTTGATGGGAATTTCAGGCAACTCAAGCATTTAAGATTATTTTGTCAGACATTCTGCATCATAATTTGGACCCGCGTTGGAAAGACGGTGCCATTTTAATAAAGGCCAAATATACCGTTTAAATGCTAAAGACGTTAGGATATAATATTTAGTCTACAGATTTACATAAAAATAATGTTGCGATATAGAAAAGGATGGATATCTTAACTCACAAATGTAAATATCAAAAATCATTGACAAGCAAAGCTAAACCGAACGCAAAAAGATTTTTTTTGAAAATTAGTAAAATCTCAGCAGGGTTATTTATAAATCTCTTTGTAAGTCGCATTAAATTGCTGCATCTGTTGTGAGCTGTCTGTGATCAATTTGATAGTCTGATGATTTGAAGAAAAGCCATTTCATATTTGGTATTCTTGTATATGATTGCACATATTATGTACATCCACTCGCAAAGTGACGATGATTAATAACAAGTATAAATCCAACAGAACTTGTATCCTCAAATCCCACCCATAAATAATTTCTTAGAGGACTAAAGCAACTTGTTTAATTAGAAAGAAAAGGATTATGGATTGTATTTGTAGCACAAAATTACTCAAGAAAAAGTTGTAATAACATGGAGGAAATCTTTTTCCATTTATTACATACTGCAGAACATCGATAGAAAACGCAGTGATTGCTAAGAGAAAGTAGGCACAAAAAGCGGAAATCCTACACAAAAAAGTTGGAGTGATACATCTTTCCAGAAAATATGAAGCCGGAGGGTGTATGACAAAATTACACAAAAGTCAAATGAGACAAAATACAAAAGTAAGAATACAAAAATGGCTTTGATACCATTTGAGTTATTTTCCCCACACAACTCCCACAATATTTTATTCCAAGTTGACAAAAAGCTCGAGTAGTAAAGAGCAGTTTGGTTCCTCCACGCGACTGTAATATTGTCCAGACATATCCCTCCTCTCTG
>JAHZMY010001841.1:0-12016 GCA_027743915.1 Seira sanloemensis | reverse complement strand
TCCAAAAAATGCGTATACGAAGTTACGTCACATCCTCCTGGAACACCCTGTATTTTAAGAAGATAGTGGGATCTTATCAATTAACGAGGTGTAATTACGCGGTAAGATTTTCATCCATTTTAAGTTTCAGGAAATTCTTATCATATATCCATGTATATATAGAGCTAAAAATAATGTAGGTATATTATGTATTTATGCTTCCAAAAATATTATGCTTGGCGATGGCGATTAAAGGTAGTTTTAAACTACGCATTAAGTACATTGAAACGTACACATCCAAATATACATGTAAGGATAAAGTTGGCAGAAGTCGCTGAAGCTTTAGGCCATTTTAACGTTCTGTGTTTAAATGTATTGTGTAAGGAACGTATGTGTATTAGGCTACTGAAAAATAAGTAAGTCTTGGACAATGTATTTGCTTGAACTTATAAACTGGGAATCGAGTATACCAGCCAACATTTGCTGCCTTCGTCCGCAGTTAATGGCAACTAATCGCACATTTCAAATTACTACTCTTTTGCCGGGGTCAACAGGATCGATGGGGATGGATCTCTGGAGTTATTAGGCGTAACTGGAGACCCAGGACGATTCAATGCGGCCAAATGCAAACTGCGCAGCCTCGCCAAATGATCTGTCAAAAGTGAGGTAATAATTGGAAAGGACACAAGAAAGGCGCTCAAAGATGCAATTACGTAATTATAAAATGTTTTCCATAAACATTTACGCATGTGTTAGTATGAACAATGCAGCAAGAGTAAGTAAATACATGGGTAGTTAGTCTGGATTTCAGGATGATGCTGAGCAGACTGGAAGCTAACAAACCTGAAAAAGCACTTGTATTTTAATAAGCATATAAGGATTTTATTACTAATGCTTATTTGATAGTCAAGTATTCAAAAATCAACAATTCACTAAAAATACGTAACATTCCATGTTATTTCCTATTAGTAATACTTATTTGACAATACAACGGAACTATCTAAGATCACCATCACACATATTTATCTCCAGAAAGTGTAATACATACGTACTATACAGACTATTACTGTTTGAGAAGACTGTCAAAAATATCATTATTGCAATAGACTTTTAATCCATGACAAGGTAATATAAATTGTGCACGGTTAAATATTGTGAGGCATATTTCTCAGCCTTTGGGTACTTATTGTAAAACTTGCTAATTGTTTTGCGACTTTTCAATTATCTTTAAAATTGAAAATTACACACTTAATATCGTATCTCATGCATATTTCATATTTTGACCTGGAGAAGAATAAGTTCTCACGAAGACGAGATTTTTTTTCTTTTTTAATCACAAAAAGATGCAAATTAAAAACAGCAATAAAATCACCACATAAATTGCAAATTTATGTAGCTGGTGCACATTTTATGCGTTCCATTTATGGAGGGATCATTGAGAAACGTAGACATTTATCTACCTTTCTCAATGTGGAGGGATTAACTGAGTGTCTTTGTTTAGCTGGCAGAATTAGTTGACGATCTCACAATTCAATAAAACACTGCCAACGAGTCAATCATAAAACGACGTAAGCACACGGAAAGACTATTTTGCCTTTTTTGCATTGATTATTGATCACTACCAATCTTGCAAATTGATATTTGTGATATGTTATCTTAAGCAAAACTTTGATTTATAGTATGTTATTGATAAAACTCTAACTTTTTGCATATCCCAAGACTAGGACAACTGAATTAAAGCAAAAGACTAATTGAAATTGACTAATGAATGTATTGAAAGTGTGAGTATAGGTATAAAGTTTAAACTTGTTAATGAAGATTACAACTTTGATCATGCTTTCCTCATAACATATATAATAAAACGTTTAGTTGACTATAATTTCTAATACATTTCAGTTTGATAAAAATGAGTCACGTAATATTGTGCACTATATTGTTAAATATATATTCAAAATGGAAAATCATCACTACTACGAATATAACGAATCTCGACGAGAAAGCCAACAGATTTGCAGAAACATTTCCACGCACACAGGCCACCACGCGGTTTAAAAGAGCTCCGTCATCTACTGTGGTATTTCGATTAGCTTACCAGTTGGCGTTGTAGGGCTGAGATTTTCATCCTCTTCCTCCTTAATTGCTCTACTTGCCTCCCAATCTTTCCTTTCGTTAATTAAATCTTGCAGAACCTTGAGGAATTCATGAGATAAAAAATGAAAAACTTTCTCTCGTTGCTTTTTATAAAAGCCAAAAAATTCATATAAAGTTGATGATTTTACCTCTTTCGTCTTTATTACAATTATCCTTCCCTCTACGACGGGTGCTAGTCGGCAGCTACTTTTCTCCATGTCTTCGACTACATTCCCCTGCCTCGACAATGAAGGCCTTGGAGACAAAGAGTTGCAGCGCTCTAAAGACGCTGGACCTGCACTTATTTCATGAAAGGATGTCATTGATCGCAGCAGGCTATGTCGTCTGGACATGGTAATCAATGACTGATGGTGACGCGAGTTCCGTCGCGTATGGCCAGTAACCATTTCAATCGCATGAAAATGATTTTGGATGGCAATACTGAGTTCCAAGCATTGATCAGAATCCGCCTGTAAGTATATAAAATGTATAAATTTTCTGTTTGCCTTCTATGTATGTATGTATAATTCATATTTTGGCGTTTTCATAACTTTGTAGAGGACTAACCAATACTTCCGCTGTGGCCAAGCACGTGTAACCGTCGTGCCCGGTGGCGATGTATTCTTTTGTAACTAAACGGTAAAAATGATGAGGCTGAATGTACTCGTCTCCAATTCTGACAAACTTCGGGTCAATTCTTGACCCAGACGGTTTGGTAGGATCGAAAGCGAATCTCAATCCTGCGACTTGAGGAAACCGTCCTTCCAACTTTGGAAACTGAGATACGCCATTCTCTAACGTCTCAATGATTTGAGATCCGCTCACTTTAAGCACGACCAAGCTGTCCAGCATTGGAAGTATGGTCATTAAATCACGCATGGTAAACTGTCCACTAGGATGAATGCGACTGAAATGCCAACAACATTGTCCATACACACACATTCTTTTAATTACACAGGTATCCATTTATTCGCACTTGGTAAGTGTGTGACTTACTCAGATCGTAGAGTGCCGCTGTTTAGTAAAGCACAATCCGCATTGCAGGAAGCAAGCATTATATCGCACACGAAATTGCCTAAATTAGATTCCTTTGTCCGTACGGTTTCAAAGAGGCCGTCAAGGTCAACGTGAAACTCACCGAGTACGTCGTCCAATTTAGTACTCATCATCTCTGTAGAATTTTTTAACATGCAAGATGAGAACATGCTCTTACGTCACAAATATGTCAAGGGTTAACCGACAGCGTGATTGCGAGAAAGTGGAGAAAGCGCCATCATCATTATTTCTTGTGGTTACTATTATTTACCTATGTACTGTGCAAGCTCAGCTTTCAACGCTGGATCTTCTTCATGGTCAGAGGTTACTGAAATTCTTTCGATCTTTAAACTGAGGATTGTTGTTAGCATCATTAAAGCTAACAGAGATTAAAGAAAAGTCACGGAAGTCTGTTCCACTCTTAACGACACTTATTCCTTTGATCTGCGTTGAAGTGAAAGCGCAAAATGGTTAGAGACAGACGCATCTTTAAAAAACAAAGCGTATACAAGTCACGTTACACAAAAATCAAGTTTAATGTGTCTTACATGCTTGATATCGTATCTATTTGGAAAAGAAATGATATTGCGATATATAATTACATTTGTGTATTTTAGCCACGGTTTATTCAATTATTCGAAAGATTACCAGCCCAATTTTCTTTCCATTCTTTTCAATGACAAACGTGACCTTTCCATCGCCTCAATGGAGCATTTGTTTCTTTGTCTATCACATTAGACATAAGCCACGGGAATTTGGTTTTCTCTACAAGGTCTGCAAGGCAATCCACTCCAAAATCTAAAGTGAACAAAAATATTATTTTCAAATTTGAGTTATAAATGATTTCTCACATAAGTAACATAGATAATTGGAATACAAGGAATAAAAAAATCATTACCGAAATCATGATTTCCATAAACAGCGCACGCCGTATTCACGTGATTTAAAACGGGAACCATTTGTTCGCCCTTGGTAAACGTGGACACTAAAGATGGAGGAAATAATTTTGAATTATATGCGGAGCTTTGGCAAAGCGCAATTTATTCAGTTTAACGTCTTCCTACTCACATAAGCTAGGGGCAAAACAATCTCCACTAAATAATACTACGGGATCAAGATGAGCATACTTCTTGACGGCGGTGCAAAATCTCGTTGCCCCACCAATCGGTTCCTTCTTTTGACTTTCGATGTCGTAGACATCGTTAAAGTGGATGAGGTGAAGGGTATTTCGATTATTCTGCAAATTAAAATCACAAATATGAGACACACTTAAATCTGCACTGATCCCTTTACTAGTCTGTTACAAAAATTTAGGAATCATCATTTTATCAAACTTCTATACTGACAAATGCATTTTCCAATCAACAATTATTGTATTCGTTTCCCTACCTCTTTATTGCTCGTTCGTCTTTTCCCAAGACATTTAAAACACGACATTTTAAAGTATTTGAAAGCAAGACCAAGGAAATCAAAATCATGACTGATTGCAAGTTCAATTGAAAAAGTAGTATCTTCAAATTAACACCTATCATCATTAATCAATATGTACAAAAGAAAGAAATATCTTTGGCTCTATTCCTAATAGGTTTGAACTTAATGAGCAAACTTTTAGGTTAATTAAGATGTTTTTGGCAAATGCATTTTGTCTACGCAGGTAAATATGTATAGCGAGAGTGAAAACTGAAAGTAGTTATTCTCTTCCCAAGAAACTGACCTGTCCCCCAGACTCTGACATTGTAACAGTATTTTTAGGTACTCCGATTCCGCTCCTGAAATCACTGACGGTACACAAGTTCCTTTCACAGATTGATTGATAGACTTTACTAATTACGCTGGTACTCGAAAGTGAAAGACCATTGAGGTGCTGTATAACGTGTTTGTTGTATCATTAACTAGAAATTGTTGATTGATGCACTTCCTTCTTCACAATCATTCCCACATTGAAAGACACTGGCGTCCTTTCTCCTATAATTTCATCTTTTTTGATGAGGTATCAATATTCCATCTAAAAGGGATAATCAAAGATGTATGAAAGATGTAATTAAAATCATGGTGATACAACAAAGTGATAAACAACGCCAAATACAATTTGCCTCACATAAGCACATTAGCAAGATAAATGCACAGGTATGAAATCATAATAATGTTTTATTTGTAATGATCCTACTTTCACCATCGCCAAACGCACACTAAACTAATAATTCAACTTGCGCACGCATTTGTTCTCATAAAATTCTGTTTTCATGTAAGACATGCGAAGTAGATCGGAAAAAGTGGTTGAGGTAGCCAAAACCAAAATGAAGCCTAATTTACTAAATGAGAAATACCTGCCTTTACTTACTTTTGTTCTGCGAGCAAAGCACTTTTTCATGCATGCAGCTATCGCCATACACATACTTACGTGTAAAGAAACAATGTAAAGAAATATTTTTTCGCGTTTGTGTCCCTGAAATTTCATTGTGCCAAACTCACACAGTAATAATACAAAAGTTTTTGACAAATTGAACAGAAAATGTATCGATTTTTGTACCTATAGGTATAGGTGCTTTACCTAACACAATATACGAACAAAATTATACGTAAGATAATTGGAATACAATTTGTTTTATGTCATATTTAGTCTAATGGCGCCTAAAATACTGCGCCCCGCAATTAATTACTGTACGCAATAATTTACATTTCTAATTTCGTTAAGTTAAGACTGGATGAAACTGGCAGCGTGACTAACAAATATTTTTAATTCCAAATACAAAAATAAATGGACTATAGTCATCCTAAAAGTTATGCTTTTCATCATGTACTTGAGTATTTAAAATCTTTACGAAGGCAAGCTTTTGAAATTTAACTCGTAAATAATGTGCCAAAAGAGGTAAACTTTTTGCATGATTCACAGGCTGTAATTTCCCCTCATCTACACCTCGTTTTGTGTCAATCATTAATTCGTAAAGAAGAATACTTAGATTTCTTGTGCGATTTCGTCAAGTTTATTGGCAACAATCACATCGTAATGAACATAAAGAGGAAATGAGTTGTATTTTGCATTGGATCTAGATGTAAGATTACACATTCTTTGCAAAGGAAAATGAAAAACTGATACAATTTCTTTTTTCGTGTACATTTCAACAACCATGAAGCATTCAACAATTAATAGGCTGGCGCCTGCATGTGCACGCATATTTGTGACCACGTCAGGCAGGATTTTACTACTCGAGAAACAAAATGGTGTGCATAACAGTTTGCAAAAAAAAACAATTTTGTTTCAAATCAGCATCTACACACCAGTAGCCAGACACACCTGCACTTTGCGAATCAATCATATTTTCTATTTCAAAATTCATGCACACCCTACAACCATTATTACACGTTTAAAAATTAGGAAGAAATAATGTTCATCTCTCCGCCCAAACCACCACAATGACTAAATTATAGGTTGAAAGTAAAATATTAGTGCAGAAAACATACCTGCATTTTCCTCGTGTCACATATATTCGGAAGACTGCTCTGCATTCACTCATTTAGTAATAAACAAAAGCTAAACTAATCCATTTTAATTCACTCGAAAGTAATGCAAATTACTCGCTCACAAATGACTTTGTGAAGGGTATGAATATGAATGTTGTGTGTAAGTATGCGAGGCAGAGATGAATAGGAACATATAACTCAATTGCTAGTTGGTTTCTGAATGCCAAATGCCGCAGCCGATCCCAGCTGAAAATCTGGATCTATGTATCCATGCCTCTCTGTCGGTGTGCCTATTTCCCCACTCCACTAACATATTGCCCAACGTTAGTAGACAAGAAGCTCTACTGGCCAATTGCAGAATCTAAGCAGCTGCGGTCCCGGTCTGACCGGAAGCAAGGACATACTTGTGGAGTCTCACAAAGATTCGCATTTTGATTACTACATTTTAAGATTGAAATGGGTTAAATTGTATGGCTTTTGAGAATGAGAAATAAATTAACTACATGCATATACCTATATGCATATTACGGGCATGCCAAAATGATAGTGCAAAATGACTGAACAATAATGATATCTCTTTTTTAATTTTGTATGAGAATACCCATATAATTTTTTGCTATGGGTCCTTCAAATACGAATCTGTAATTTTGATGGGTTTCCTTGAAATGACTTTTTATCGGACTTCCTCGTGATAAAATGTACGCAAAATTATGATCTCCCGAAGACTCAAGTCCTTCATAAAGGCATTATGTGGTGGGGACATGTACATACATAATATGTAATATTTCGATGATTGATGCGAGATTTGCGTATGCAAAATGTAAAAAAACATGTTTCAATGGCGTGTTTCAATTTCTTATTATGGTGCTAAAAATAATTGAACCAACACAATAATTTGGCATATGTATCAATATTTTTTCCGTTATTATGTTAAATTTGTTATTTATTACGATTTTTTGATTTTTCACAAATAAAGACGAATTACGATTTTCATTATCCTTTTGTCGACTTTCCTCTCTTGACGTCACTATTTGCAAGCATAGCTTGGTGAATAAAGCTCCATTTTAAAATTTCTACCATCAGCTAAATTAAATTATTACATTCAAGAGCCTCTAAACATATTCCCAGCAGCGTACATTCACCAAACTCTGTTCCTTCTTTCAGTTCATCAATAATAGTACTTTTAAAACCTTTTCCAACTACCAAATAGGATGACTTTTAGCTAATAGTAAAATTAATAAAAATCTACAATTTCATTATCTCCAAAACATTTGCTACACCACTGCGATGATAGTCATATTTTACTTGTACACCAATGCATCAAATTCTGAGCTCTATACAACTATGTACAATTACAGGCGAAAGGACACAAATTATACGATAGTTTAAATGAATTTCCTTAATTTAATTAATCTTTTATCGGTCGAAAGCATTTCGAAATGACCGGATTTCAGATTCGGCAGGACTGGCGCCGTTTCTTTGAAACAGTTTTTACAACTACACAGAATAAGATTCTAGGGTATGTACAGTCATATTTAAGATAATCATTAATTACGTAACCTAATCCAGAGATTTGTCAGACAATTTGGTTTCAGTTTAATTTACGTATTCGTCCGCACGTAACAATTACATATGCAGCAAATCGTAAGTAAGCGAGTGAAGCTTCTCGTCGCTTTGAGCTTCATTTTGAATTCACTTACTGAATATGTTTTTAGATATATCTCCTTCATCCCTGTACAATGTCAAAAATTACATGAGAAATAGTTTAATTATGATACACAGATCATGTTATCTTTAGAACTGGTGGGCGATAAAAACTATGTACATTAAGATGATTGACTTTCCATTAACATACTGACCCGAAGTAACGCACTTGAATAAGGATATCAGACGGCATGTACTCGACTATTCTCAATTATATGTCGCATCGCTTGAAATTATATAGTACAAACGGCGGTGGTAATCAAGCATTTTAAATGTCTGCTCCGTTCCCAAACTAGTGTGAGTAGTACCAACTGCATCGAGCATGCATGCGAGTACATTTACATACATTTTTACACGGTTAGATTTTGGTCGGGCATTTAAAGCGGATTTTTGTACACGTAGGTACTATAATTTCCTATAAACCTACTTTGCACAATAATAATCAAAGACCCTAAACTATTTGGCAACAGGCTGTACGGTACGCATTTAATTTTACTCTTAATAATCAAAGAGCTATAAAAATTTGATTAGGATAGCATTTATAATTCGTAGCATAAAAAGTACGTAGAGATTGTATCAGCTATTCTTTCTATTGGCACTTTAAGTCACCTTCTTACAAGATGAAAATACGTCAATCTATAGATTTTTTTAAAAGTCTTGATTTAATTAAAATCTGGTTTCATTCCAATTTGATCATCGTGGTGAGAGTACCTACTAAACGCCTGTCTTTGTTAATAATGCTGCAACGGTATTAATTAAATAAATGAAAAAGAAACTTGGCTTATAGACAGTTTTATCGTTAACTCTTAATTAACGTACACATAACGTACAATATGCAATATAAAAATAAAAAAGAATATTCGAATAATCATGCAAATTAGTGAACAATTCAATTTTAGAATATATGAAACCTTTCCAATATATTGTAGACTGACTCAATGGGACACAATAAATTCAAAGGATGTATGTACATATATACACATGCGTATTTGATACGAATTTAATTATACATTGTAAATAGTAAATATCACGAGATCTATATAAATATTTTTAATATGACTTCCATTAACGTCGGACCGCAAACATTGTATAGCAGTATGCACGAAGGACAAATGACTTATAAAGTACAGCTTGACGTGTATTACAACCAGGGCCCCATTTCCTTTTCCAATATCGATACCGCATCATGTCGTTCCATTAGTCTTAGCGCGTTTAGCAGATCCGTGATTGCTTCTGGCTTCCGGTTCCTAACATCCCACAAGTCAAGAATGTACTCTGTTGGACTGGGCTTCAGCGTGAGGTAATTTGTATATCTGTAGGCAAAAAAAATGACGTCCATCTTCATTAGTATCAGCAGGTCATTAAGCATTCTTGTCGTTTCTTCCAAGGGACATGTAGTAATAACATGCTATATCAAAAAGTCATTACGATGATGATCATAATCACTCTAGGGCTCACCTATCAACTCCCAGCTTCTGTGCCAGCAGTCTCCAATCCTTCCCGGTAGGATGCGGTTGATCCAAGCAGTGACATAATCGCTTCTTTAATGTGTGTGGTAACCTAGATAATGGACTTCCTGGCTCCAGCGTCGCCATCGAACTACATCCACTGCTGGTAGTCACCGTAGACGAGCGAGGAGCCATTGTAACTTCCGGTGATGAGTTTGAAACACCCATGGTTTGATTAGATCGAGATTTCTGCAAATCATAATAACGTCAAATATAGAATATTATACATAGGTACACATATAAAATGTCATAATATTGGAACCATCATTGGAGCATTTTCGTATGTAGTCTGATTTCAAAGTATGAAATAAGGGCTTCTTACCATACTCCCAAGTTCCGTTCTGATTCGGAATGTGAGTTTCTGTAAGTTGACATGTTGGTAGGCTAAGAGTCTAAAGCAAATGGCTGAAATCTTCCTTTCCGTTTTCTCCAGCGTGAAGGAGCAATAAAGATTAGATTGTCGACAGCCCCAAACGCGTGTAAAGTCCAACTCCTGCTCATCACCACGATGACGATGACACGTGGAATTAAAAGAGAGAAAAAAACATTGGAACATGAATAAGTTGTAACAAAATACTACTTTCGCTTTCCTTCATACCAAAAAAAGTTTCATAGCATTGTTGGCACCATATAAAGTGAAAATAATGCATCACAAAAAATGAGGAGCTGTCATACACTCTTTTCATGCTAATACTTTACGAAAAGTTTTTTTTACGAACACGAATGATACATTCATTTCCTCATTGTCACCGCTTCTCCTCTTTCTCTACTCTAAATAAAAGTTGACGAGCCGACAAAAGCTTTAAAGAGGCGCAAGCAATTGCACACCATGATCAGAGATCTGAGTGATGGCACTAATAGTAATGAAAAAAATTCAAAAAGTGCATGCCTAATAAGTTATACAGTGTGCAGACAGACCTAGGGCCCAACATATCAAAACATTTAAAAAGGCCGACAATGATGATGATGTCTTTGATGCAAGTCATTAAAAATATAAAACGCCCAAATACCATGTCACATATTTCGAGAAGCAGTACTGACGACGACGCAAAAATAAGAAATGCGGTGCAATGTGCTCATTTTTGAAGTAGTAAATAAATACATGGAGTGCTGTGTATTTATGTATACCTACGCATGCCAGCATGTGTAAATCTTTTATGATCTAAATTATTATGAACTTAAAAAAGACATTTTTTCCTTCGTTTTCCATGCTCGCTCCGTTCATACAGTTTCGTTTTTTAGTTTTGTTTGTTAAACAAGAAGAAGAGAGCAAACTAGCTAAACAACTCAATCCCAAGGGATATTATAATGTAGCAACATTCAAAGTCGTTGCCGACGACGAAGATGACAACGTGGTAATAGCTGCGATGGAAGTAAAAAAAAAGGAGAAAGACAGCGAGAAAATAATGATATGATTTATGACCGGCCACATTACAAAGCCATTTTTTGAAGAAGAAAAAACTCGAGATGAAAAAAGGAGAGACAACTTTGAAGGGGAAGTTGTGAATATTCATATTCATTGAAGTTTGCACACAACTTTGTGAAAAAAATATGAGCTCCAGTAGGAAATCCACTTTTCCTACTTCTTCTTACACACACATGCTACAAAAGAATAATCTGCGTGAAACTTGTCTGAAATGGTAAGCATCAAAAACATTGTCTGTTGAGGTTTCGATTTACCAGATTTTGGAATCACTTACGTGGAAATATTTTGCCTTTTGTATTTTACACGAATTTTAATTTATTCAAGGTTGAAGTGGTTTCTATTTCTTTAATTCTACCCTGAGAACCAAGAATATCTTGTAAAATTTTAGTAAACTTTTACGGCAAAGTTTTTTGAGTTAAATAAATGCATTGTAAAAAGTTTTTTTGCAACTAATTCCAATTAAAGCAAATTATTATAACGGAACTTTGCAAACAAGTTTGATCAGAACCCCAATTCAGTATTTCTCATTCAAAGCTATACTTTACTTATCGACAGTGCTTGTATAGAAATTTACTAATAACTTTTTCATATTAATCTAGAGCAAGTTTCTAAAAGTATGACATGAAGGAAATATTACTTTTTAAAAGAAAGCTAATTTTCAAATTAAATATTTCATGTTCTACTAATGCTTCCAATTCTAGAAAATGCACACGCATAAATTGAGCAAACAAATAAACTCTTTTTTTTATCATAATCAGTCATGCCTTCAGTC
>JAHZMY010001840.1:0-12888 GCA_027743915.1 Seira sanloemensis | reverse complement strand
CAGAAAAGTATCCACCAGATTCAAGTGGAACCATGAAAGATGTAATGTTGACAAAATGAGGCTTAAACCACAGTGACATTCTTAAATTAATTCTCATATAGCGTAGTTTGCCGTAAAATGCTTGTGCAATGAATGGCAAATAAATGTGTACATATGCGTAACTAAAGACAGTCCAATATTCACACAAAATTAAATGCAGTTACATAACGAATTTGCCCAAGTTTATTTCCTGACATACTAACAGATTTTCTTGCGAACTGGTGTATTTTCACAGTAAATAGCACACCAAATTATAAAACAGCTCTAATAAATCATTGGGCAACTTGCATAAATATTCAAACCAAATCTACTCTACGGATCCCATACATGTATCTCGGTTCATATCTTTGTAACAAAGAATTCTCCAGTTCTTACTATTTACTATATATATACAAAACTATTAACAACTAGAAGCCCGGATGGAGAGAATCCCCAAATGGAAGGACGCAGAAACAATTTTAAAACGTTTCTAATTCCAGAGGTGACTTTCCTAATTGAGACCAACCATGTTTTCCAACATCAATTTCAAACCCAATTCTTTTCTTGCAATACCAGTACGCAATAATACCAACCTAATTACCTTCTCGAGCAATCGAGTCAACTTTTTTACTAACCTATCAATTTTAGTCACACAAAACAAATCCAACCTAACATTTTTTTCTACAAACCTTCTTTTGAACTATTCCAAACCCAACTTTCTGACCATAATTTCAATCGTATTGTTTCATTAGGGAAATATATATATGTTTTTCTGAATTTACCCCTAAATGCTTCAGTCAAATTTAAAATCGAGCACCAGTTTGCACGTTTACGCTTTAAAAGCATTCGAATGATACCTTAACCATCCCTCGACGACGCTTCACCGAAGAAGAATGCGTGACGAGTTAGCGTATTATATATACCTATGTAGGTATGTATAGATTTACAAGTTTTTATGTAAGATGACATTGCATTGGTTTTGGAGTAAAGATAAAACGTGTATGTACTTATAAGTAAAAATGGATCATGGTCAAACTAAAAATTGTGATTAAAAAAATAATAGGGGTCAGACATAAGCTGAGCGTTGACTGCACCAGCATCGTATTAAAGTTGGTGGCGTAACGTAAGGATATCTCATCCAAAATTTTAACGATCATGTCGCGCCTCCCAACAGTCCATGTGGAATGCTGTGGATGTATTCATAGATACACACAAGAAATTGGCCACATCATGGGCTCAAATTTTCTTGACAAACTGTCACTGATAACCAGCAGAGCAATTATACACATGGGGTGTTCCTCAACTTACTCTTCCTGTCTAAATGCCGTCATGTGAGTACATTTCGTGCGAGCAAAAATGTCACTCCCCAGCCCTATTGTATCCAGCATCGTGCCAAAGTCAGGATGAGAGTCACATAGTCACATCACGTTATTTACGTTACCAGCGCTTGTTTACCTCCCAATGAGAACAAAAAGCATTCGTATGCTCCCTAGTACTCCATGGAAAGGCAGTTGTGAAAAAATATCTCATTTTTACCCAAAAGGGTCACAGATACCCATCATCCTCATGTCATGCACGGAGTAGTAGGGACCGTGGAAACATATTGGATTTGGCTCGGTTATCTGATATGTGCCACAACGTGAATGTTAGATAACGGAGAAAAACTTTAATATCAGTTTGAATAATGTTAGGCTACACTTGGATTTTCATGGCCGCTCACAATATCCTCGGATAAACCGTGAACGCATGGCTTTCGGAAACAGAAGAGGGAAATTTTATCCCTTATTTTCTCACTTCATTACAAGGAAGAAAATCATAGACTAACATTGTAGCTTTCATATAGCGTTAGCCCTATTTAGCTTTGTGCCTCATGCTTTGCTAGTTGCAGTCAAGGTTTTTAAGGTATTTTTTGAAAACAAATTGCATTTTTGACAACACCCACTTTTAAGAAACGCCTTCGTAACTTTAATAAGAAATTAGCTTCTACGGATCGTATTTTCAAGGCTCAGACAATTAAAAGCACGCTATAAGTTTTATGTATTGAGTACCTAAATTGTATGAGAACATGCTTGTTTCCTGATAACTGAGGGTACAGAAAATTATTGGGAACTAGATAATAAATTGTGCATTATATAATATAAATGTGTAAATAATAATCAAATCTATTTCCTTAGCGATTTACGTTCCTTTTGTTGTGGTTTCTAGGGTGGAATACAATCCTTGGAGGCAATGCTGTACACCATCGACTGGATTAATAACAAGGGTAAAAAAATAGGATTAACAAGTCTCATGAACAATTTCCTATAGACGTGTGCGTCCTTTTTATTGAAACTTTCTCCAAAGAGCATATCTCTCGTATGTGCACGTATTTCGTCTCCTGTCTTAACTTAATCCTAACCTGGCAGCCATGAAATCTCCATCAATCCCACATTTCTGAAAATTTTGTATGCAAACCTTGAAGTTCAATTAAGTCGAATCACCACGCAGGAATGCTGTACCCAGTACACCATACCATGAATTACAGAATTGAGTCGAATAAATTCTCTAGACATTTTGCGACGGAAGGACGTATGCTGGTCCTCACTCTATTTTATGATACTCGGCTGGTTTTTAATAAAACGGAATTACATGGCATGAAACATACGGCTTAAAATGGCAATATTGCGTTTCTATGCTATGTCAGCTGAACCGACAGTCATAAGCTAATACCCACAACAGTTTAAATGGATTGTATTACGAAACTATTTAATCCTTTCGGTTACGCTTCCCATGTGCATCCTCATGCTCTACTTCCAATTCCTCTAGCCAGCCCTCCCTTTTTCCGTAAATAAATGTCGTAAAACAAAACTTTTTGTTTTATATTATGCAAAATACGGGTCACTAGGGAGTATGCCGGGACATTGCACTCAAGCAAATGATGCAAAATGCTGAGTTTGGGTACGGAAGTAACTACCTTATCATCATCGTCAAGTATTTCAGCCCAAAATATTATAAACTTCCTCGGGAAAAACACTTCGAGAGAAAGTTGACACACAAGCTTTACTGGGGTTAAAAAGCGCTTCAAAGCGTTTCTTTCATAAAACAAATGAAATGCAAATTTCTCCTGCTGACTGTGGTAGTAGTCATTGGATGCTTAGATGTGGGAAATTGAAGCACCATTCAGCATTTGGAATGCAAGTACGGATTAATGAGCAATCTGGGTCTATTCTGCATTCTTCATGTTGCTGTAGTATGAGTAAAACAATGGGAGAGTAGAAAGACCACATGGCGTCATGACCCAAAGTTTAAAATTACCACCTGTATTTCCCACTCATTACCTGTCCATTCATTCAATTTTGACTTTCATTAAATTCTCGAGTTTGTTTCCGCTTCCTTTGAAAGCATACATAATTTAATTTGGTAGCTCTGGTATGTGAAATATGGTTACCAAAACTATGTACTGACTGTCTTTTGCATGCTAAAACGTTTGAACACTGCATCAAACGGGACCGCTCAAACATGTCAGTCAACTTGACTGAGACAAGTGATCTTACAATTAAAGTTTAGAAATGTGCAACAAGGTAGGAAATTTTGTATTCAAGGGTTTACCGCAAGACATGTTTTATGGCATTTGTAGATTAATTTCAGGTAGACTAAAACATCTTAATACATAGTACATCGGTCAGTAAAATGTTCAATCAAAAACTTCTTGGTAGTACATATGTAAAAAGTGTTTGATTTGATAGGGTTTGGAGTAAGTTTCTACGTATGCATATTTATCTTACATAGTACTTTCGGTTTTTATTTTAAAGAATGCCAGTTTCATGTTATCCAAAACGTTTGTCAGATTTTTGGTGACCAAACAAAACCGGTTCTCTTTTGTAAAAAAAACTTCATTCCTAGGATAGTTATTTTTTATTCCTTTGGGTGTTTACAGAAGTGCATGCAATTTCTTTCGTTGGGATAGCAAACATCATTGATCTTCTTTAACCAGAAATCCAAGTTCATTGCACACTGCATGCCTTATGAGGTTGATCATGCCTTTCCTAAAGCTTTCTTTCTTTTAGTTGTTGATGTTTGCTTTAGCATATCCAAAGTACGGTCGAGCGAATTCGGGTAGAAGAGTACACTCAGACCGATTAATTAAATTGGTATAGACAGATGAATTTACCATGACAATCAACCGTACTTCCTTTAGCACTTTACGATTATTTTATCACTTTATACCAACTTTAGAGTTGGATGTGGACGTACAAGCATGCAAGAGCTTAGGCACACGAAAAAGCAATAACTTTCAACGAATTGGAAAGCATTGAAAGCCTAATTCTACTTTTACTCATTTATGTGCATCACACTATTTGATTAATCAAAAGTTGCGTTGTGTTGCACAGCCTGAGCAAGATTGAATGGGCAGAATTCTAAAACAACAACGGACGAAATGGCAATAGAAACACTATGCATGCGCCAAGAATTTATTTACCAGGAAAAGTCAAACGAATCTCGATTGGAACTTGAAACCAAAGAAGAAAAAACAAATATTTTTGGACATGATGACATGGAAATTGGATATCGTGCTTAAGAAAATCCAAATATCACATCGCTCCGAATTTCTTTTATCTCCAATGATAATCTCCAACAACATATATTGTTTAGAGGAGATACTCAACTTTCCCAGCCAAGATCAACATTATTGTTGAACTTACAAAACGGCTAAATAATGGCATTGTTCTGTGTATCCCTTGAGGAATATCTATATGCAATGGACCAGCACTGCAAGGCAAACATTACAGCCACCCGACTGCCTCCTAAACTTCCTTTTCATTATAATCCTTTACCCGTGCACAAATTCAAAGATGTAGCAAACTTCTCGCCATAACCTCTTTTTATCATGTTCCTGGCAAGATTAAGGCTTGTAAATGACTTTTTCCAAAATAAATGTTTAAAAGTTCATTTCCGAAAATGATTTGCATCAGTCCAAACTTTTGCTGTATTACAGCGAATAAAGTTTGTTAAATTTTTAATAAATATTGTGGTATTAAATTTAAATGAGCACATATTTCTGCGTTTCACTCTGAGCAGTTACGAATATAAATACAAATACTCATTGCCAAGAATTTGGGACTAACCAGAAAAGTTTTGCTCATGTATACGTATCTTACCGAAATTGGTATTGAATAAGCCAACAACTGTGGTAGGCATGTTTACTTTTGGGATTAAATAAATTCATGTAAAAAGTTTGCCAAAAACGTTCAAAGTTTCTGGCTTTGCTAGCTCCCTAAACGCATTACATTAATTCCCTTTTTAATTTAGGTTCATTAAATCATTTTTATGACTACTTCTCAACAAGTACTATTATCATCCTAACATTTCATGCTTAATAAAAAAAAGTAGGAATGGTAAAGGACACATATTGGATGTTCGTATCGTGCACAGACGGGGAAAGTTGTCTTATGGTCATTTAAAAGCTTTCTATATTTTGCTCTTCCACGCATGCATCCAATCATCCAATTTTGTTCTAACATATATGTTGTAGAAATCGAAGATGCGATAAGAATATACAGTGAAATGTATTTACAATTAAGTAAAGTGTTATTATTTTTGTTGACTTTCTTTCATTTTATCGTGCAATGCAGTTTCATTCGACAAGGTTTGCGAATCAATTTTCTACTAAAATACCTATGTACATGTTGAAGCTGAATTGAGTTTAGTTTAATGAAGCATTTTGTTTCTCGCACTTGAAACGAGGACGTATTTGGTGAACGAACCTTTAGCTATACATATCTTTATAACAAAATCTAAATTTGAGAAGGGTACTATTTATTCTGACAACTCATAAAATAAAATGGTTTTGATAGGTGTTGTCTACTGCTGCTGGATGGCCCACATTGTGGATAGCCATTCCAAGCAGAAAATTCTCTCAAGGAAGTCAACGCCTTCTGCATAACTAATACTGTCGTTAATACACTTAATCGTGAAAGAAATCAATAGGTTACACCAACGAAAGCGTGCAATTACCTTAACAGCTCTCCCTTATAACATTGAAGCATAAGCACACTTCACAAGAGTACGTTTTTAAGTAACCCTTCCATCCAAACTTTTTCAATTCTCTTTTTTTTGCCATAATCGCAAGCAGACTACTCGCAAGTTGCTCTAAAATGACTCTGGGAAGCATTTTCCATTGCCCATGTTTGGTGCCATACGAAACACCAAAGTCCTACTTTCACTTGAAGCGAAGGACTTGTGACGAAGAAGAGAAGGAGCTGGCTGCTAGCTGTTTTGAGCTTTAAAAGGCGAAAACTAAGCAAATGGGCGATGTAACGAAGTAGCATACTTAGTACCCATCATTAGTGACAAGTCAGCTTCAGGGCTTTGTTAGTGCCTCTTTCAAAGAGCAAGAGGGAGAAAAGATACTCATTCTTTGTTTTCTCTTACGTGCTTAAAAGATATACAATATTGCACTCCAGGCGCAAAGGCGTATGTACATGTGAGTGTGTTCGTGCACAGAGGGCAAGAAATGTTATTAAAAAAGTGCTTGACTGAAAAAAACAAACAAAGCAGTTTCACTCTCCGATTTTATGTGTTTTTAACGAATAATAGTAATGCTCCTTCTTTTCAATGAACCACCGTAACTACTTTTTACTGGAAGGAGCAAGCCAGGCCTAGACAAGGCGTTTCTCATTACTATTGCAGAAGCAGTCTTCTAGAGCCAAGGTATTCTTTTCCCCTATCAAGTGCCTTTTCCTCTTATCTCTGACACTCGCTCTGCTCGTTTCACTCCTTGCAACAAAAAAAATGAGGATGTGAATAGAATTGGAACAAAACTAGTGAAACTTTTTTTTGAAAATGAAGAACTATGTGCGAGTACTCACCCGAGCATACTGCTTTCAAAAAAAGTTATAACTTTTGGTGGGTTAAAAATGTAGAGAGATGCTTATGGTAATTTTTTTCTTTTCAATTTTCCCTTTCTTTGGGTTTGCAAAAGTAGGAGTGTGATAAGAAATGTTGTCCTTAAATAAATGCGAGGAATCGATACGGACTTTTCCCGTTAAGATAATACATACGCTTGTGAGTCGTGGTAGAAAATAATAAAGTTTCTTTTTATCTTTTTGCTTAACGCACATGTCATGTAAAAGCATCTTGACTGCATATGAGAAAAAAATGAAAAGAGCAATGGCAGTACAGGAAATGTGTGAGGTGAAAAGGTTAGCTTTTTTATTTTTCTCAAGAAATAAAAAGATATGATTCTGCCACTTTACTTTTTCTCTCACACAAGAGGGAATCTCTAAGAGTCACCTTTGAAACTCATGATCCATTAATATTCTAGATACCTACTGTGCGACTGTGGTCGGTGAAAGTAGACATAGACTTGTTGGAGCAATTTAAAAGATGAAAGAGCTTTCCTACGAAAAAGGTAGGACAAAAATCGCATTATAATGGTGTGATACGCATAATACGTTATAAAAGAAGAACCTTACAATTTTTGCGCTAACTTGAAGGAATGAATGGAGGTTTCGACTTATATTGGATGAATCGTTCCAGAAAAGATTCGACTAAAAAATGGGGATATGATTACGACATAAAAATTTCCAAGTTCCAAGTTCTTTTTCAACGGAAAATATGGCATTCAGCCAACCAAGTGAAAGCAAGCAAGAGTGGTTACAAGGGCTTCATATAAGGACAAAGCAGGATACTACGTATCATATTCAGCAAGTCCGTTATCGTAATAAATAAGGTGACAAGTTTATAGGGGCTTCTTAAGAGAAGTGATGCATTACTACATTGACTACTTCCTTTTTACGATGAACAGCCGTGTATTTTTACACATGCCTGTACCTGTAGTATTTGTAAAAAAACTATTCGAAACGTCGTCGGTTCATAATGATACTTTTGATACAAAAATGCTGACATTGGAAATGATTGTTATTGAGTTGCTCACATTGAGTGTGAATGAATTTTAATATGAATCGTTGAAACACGGTTGCAATGCCTATTGGAAATGATTGTTATTGAGTTGCTCACATTGAGTGTGAATGAATTTTAATATGAATCGTTGAAACATAGTTGCAATGCCCAAGAATTTAATAAAATGTTTTCAACGATTGAACCTGGAACTTTCAAAAATTCCACAGACAAAGTGAAAAATTTTCACACTTAAATCACACAATGATCAATTGTGATACCTATCTTAAAGAATATTTACTCCTACACAGTAAAGAAATGATGATTTTTCCATGCGTCTGGGAATAAAACTTCCGGTGGGTTATAAGATACTTGTCCAACTAACCATGAGTCGCCATTGTGGAGTACATTAATGTTGACATTAAAAGTAGGCATCCTCTTATATGCACTTATTGCATTAGTTCCGTTTGGAGTACTTTTGATGAAGTAAGCGTGGTCATGCGATCCATTCAAGTACGCCACTTTAACTAGTGTTTGTCATAAATCAAAAGTTCGCTGAAATACTTTTGCCCCCTTACAAAATTTTCAACTATTGTCCTCAGCCGGAATTAATACATGGTGTCCTTGGTTTTTTTGTGAAGCTATCTTTTGTGTTCTTCTTTACAATTTTTTTAAAAGAAAGACCAAAAAATAAATTTTTGGCATTACTTTTTTGTGACATAAGGCAAACTATTACACATTAAATTTTGTTCCTTTTGATGAAATGCATTTTACGTAATGTACATAGGTGTATATGAATAGAACTTTTAATTTTGTTTGTATTAAATATTTGAAGAATGGTGAAAAACGCTTGTGACTGGGTGTATGTAACTTAACATATTTCTCTCTTTTTAGGTTCAATCAGTAACATAGATGATGTGGAGCTGACAACAACTTGCTCCGAAGGTGAGGCTAGTGGAGGTAGAAAGCATCGAGTAATTGCCGGTGTAGTTGGAGCAGCCTCTTCTGTGACTTCCATCCAAGTTGCCAATCTTTTAAGACTATTTAAGATTCCACAGGTAAACATCATTCATATTCTCATTTTAACTATTTTTAAAACAAAGGGTCCCTCAAACCCGGATTCGGAAAACAATATATGAATATATTGACGCAAATATATGTACATTTTACTTTCTCCGTACGTAAAAATATATGGTCTTCCTATTATTATTACAACAATGATATCTAACACACTTGATGAAATTACAAAGTAATAAATAGCCGTTACACAAAATTTACTGTCATTCTGCCAACAAAATCGATTCTTGTCAGAAAATATGCGCTACACAAGCTTGGGTAACGGAGCCTCTAAACGACTTCTGTTTTCTACTAGCAAGACCAGAAAGCAATCAAATTACAAGGAGCTGAACATCGCTTCAAATCTTGCGAGTAACGACTAGTTTAACGAAGTCATTTTTCATTAAAACTTGGATGGTCATTATGACGAAAGGGAAAGTCTTGTAAAAGCATGTATTCATCCATTAGAACTCTGGAGACATCATGATACTAAAAGCATCATTTATTTATTTCAGACCTACCATTACTTTTATACTTACACTAACTCATGTGTGTGTATCTACAAACACAAACCAAAAGTGAGTCTACGAAAGTGATAAAGAATATCTACTGGATTTTGCACTACCAGCTACTACTTTACTTTCCAAATTCAAAATGATGTTCCCCATTGTGATCTCCATTTTGTTTCATCACGTGCACAAGATACTCTTTTAGCTAAATATTTTATTTCTAGTATCTTTGGCCAGGATAAATTGCACATCTCTCTTACCAAACTATTTTAGTACAACGAATATCTATTTCACTACTCGGTAAAATGACGTCATTTTTGTATCAAGAGTTTTCAAAACCACTTAATATAAATGTTATACAATGGATCAGCTCAAATAAATACTTTTATAACAGAGGACTTTAAAAATCAATTTATATTTGAACCTGCACAAAATATCATGCTGTACTAGACGAGATTCTCTTTTAAATGGTCACATTACGTTTACCGAAACTTAAATTTAAAACATTTGCTGCATGATACCAATTTAAGAATAATTTAAAGCTTGACATAAACAGTACAACAATGTTGCGATGCTGAACCCTGGGGAATGTGAGAAAATCTATTATGAAGCAATTTTACAAAACGATTACCGGAAATACTAAGAAGGTGATGCAGAGGCTAATGCTGTACTTACTTGCAAATCCATCTAACACATTTTTCTCGTTTCTTTGTCTTTAAAAGTTGTTACTACTACCACTGCTAACCATTTATTGAGGTCTTAATGATGTCACATCCCTTAGACATTATGTTAGACCAGGGACTAAACTCGCACCGTCCCGGCCCCGGGAATGGTGAGACGATCCCGGCCTTTACCCCACATATTTTCAAGGAGTGCTTTTAATTATTAGCACGTATGTACTTATTTTCAAAAGCCAAAACCAATACATCAAATTTTCGTATCGCATTTTTGTGCTGCGGCATTGGTGTGGGTGAAGCAACCAAGTAATAGGTTTAAAGAAACATCACGTTGGGTCCAATTATAAGATTTGTTCTATTTCAAAAGACATTTAAGCAGTGATACAGAAGCATCCATACAAAATGCGAACACATGTACGTGTACCTCAACAACATGGAATTTAACCACCCTCTGTCGGCTGAACTATAAATTCCAAATCTTGTTAAAAATAACCCCTCACAAATATATTTAGAGTTATAAGGAATACACGCAGCAAAACACCTTACCAGTACCGGCTTCCGTTCGTTATGCATTCCTTTAAACGTGGCTCATTCAATGTCGTTTTAATTTAACCTTGACTATATGTACATGTATGCAGTCTTTTTTACGTTTGAAGTGAAAAGCTGTTTTACGGTTCGAGTTACTACCTCATGTCTCTGTGGATCAGAGGCTTGTCGCCGTATAAATATAAACTAATGCATCCCTGTGTGACTCCCTGTACATATCATAAGTGAAAGTATTAAAAAACTTAATCGGTTAGAAAGTGAAAAATGCGCCCTGCTTGGTGAAGATAAACAGTGAAAATACGTAAAAATGTGCCTTTCATAGACACTTCACACACATGCTCTATTTTTCCCTATATTGCGGAATATAATAATGTGTCATCTTTTTCCAGCTTGCCAACAGTTTAGACAGGGTCTTTGGTGTGCAACAACTTTCAGATATTCACTTTTACTGTCATTGTTTTCTTCTCCGAGAAAGCGCTAGTAATGGTTGTTTGCGTGGAAGCCTACAGCTTTAAAGCATTACAAACCAGAGTAGGTGCGCTTTTGAGTGCGACAGACTTACTTTCTATTTTGTATGCAAAATAATAATAATGTATAACGATGAACATTATTACTTATTTGCTGTAGCAGTAGTGAGGATGGTGATGTGAGTTCATGTGGTGGAGGCGTCGCATGTACCTTGAACAGTGTACAAAAAGAGAGAGAGAAAAAAACTATCATTATTGGGACTGCTCTTCGCCTCCTTTTTCGCGAAGCTACAACTTTTACAAGAAAGGATTTATTTCACTTTGCTTGAGTTTTTCAGTGGTTGAGGTTAACCAACTTCAATACGAACTTGGTGCTGAAGAACGTAGTACTACGGTATTTGATGAAAAAGAGAAAAACTATTTCTTTTGGCCATACTCTTCCTTCCTCCGTTTCTCTGCTGTAGACCGACAAGGAAACGACTTATTCCTGTCCTGTTTCTCGTGCTCCGTTTCATCGCCTGGTTTTCATAATAATGCTTTGTTTGCCTACTCAAACTCACTCACAGCACGGAGTACAAAGAGGTGCAGCGGTGGAATATCCAACGGGTTTTGGGAGGTTTCTGTTCTTCAAGATTGTTGGCAAAATAAAAGAAGAAAAGGACGAACACATATTGGAATGACGAACGAGAAAAAAGGACATGCTGTAGTGAATGTGGTCTTCCTCCTGGAATATAAACCGAGGATCAAGTTGCAACTTACAATAGTATTGTATGGCTGGGCTATATGTATTTGATTTCCTGTGTGGGTTATCATGAAAACTAATATATGGAATCCTAACACTGAATTTCTTTCTCGAGAAGAGAATGCGAACCAATGTGAATGGTAATACAATAGGAGTAGTAAGTATATATTTCTGCATAAAATATAAGGGTTTCTGCAGTGCTTAAACCCTGGAAGGAGAATGAAAATGGATAACGTGCATTAACTTGGTCAGCTTGCATCACTTCATTTCAACTCGTATAATTTGAATGAACTGTTAGGAGAAAGTTTCGACTTTCACTTTAGTATATATGACATGAGCATAGGTCGGAAATGTGAAAAATGACTAAATATGAGCCCTACTTATCTACAAAGTGATACTGAAATTGCATAAAAATACTAATTGCAATGCACAAATCGCAAACCTATTCGTAATCATAATTGTGATGCGGAGCTTTCCAAAGAATTTGGATTGGATAAGAAACTGATTTATTTACACATCGTCGGTGTGCGATGCAAAGGCATCTAATCCTTTTTTTAGTCAAGTAAAAGCACTAATTCCTTTTTTTTGCAAACAGGTAAAGGCACTAACTCAATTTCTGAGTACAACTTGGGCTTTGATTTGAAACACTTGCCATAAAATATCACGCCGACAAATATGCAATACATGGGTGGGTATTCGAGAACTCTAGAGAGTGTTACCTGATATTGCATTGATTTTTTATGGTTTATTTTTTAAACAGCGAATATTTTAAAATCAAAACCCAAGTTACACTAAAAAATGAGTTAGTGCCTTTACCTGTTTGCAAAAAAAGAAATGAGTGCTTTTGCTCGCCTGCAAAGAAGGAGTTGATGCTATTGTATCTCAGACCGACGATATGTCACTTGTGCTTTGAAGAAATTTTTATATCCAAAGAAATGTATTTTGAGAAGTTGTTTGTAGAATTTTGCTATGAAATAAAATTTTGTAACATTTAC
>JAHZMY010001839.1:0-10990 GCA_027743915.1 Seira sanloemensis | reverse complement strand
TATCTACGTGAGGAATAAATATACTAACTGAAGCAGTTAGAGTATACCTACCTATTTGCAATTAGTCAATAAGTCACTGCACCGCGACCACAGGTCAATTGCGGTTATCAGTGCGTTAATTTAAATTATACAAAAAAAATAATTGCTGATTGAATTTGAAAGATATGCATAAGTTTCTAATTTGGACAAATGCTCTTGGGAAAATATTCAGTCACTGTAAGAAAGGGCCAAAAAATCACAGGAAATGAACACTTTTGTTTCTCAAGTCACCCCAAAAGATCATGGATTCTGTTTTGAGATCTGCTGACTTTTTGGACTTTGAACTCAACCAAAATTAGTAGAAAGCTCGTGATTTCCAGAGTACTAATGACATTTTAATTAATTGGTGGTGTAATGATAGTGAGAGCACTAGCCTAAAGCTTAAATATGTATGCAATTTCTTGTGCAGATGCCATTAACACATGTCTCACTTAATGATCCCGTCCTGGACAAACCAAACCAAAGACGAGATGGAAAGAGAGTGTATTCACACAAGTGGAAACTTTTACCTGTTGTTCAGAAAAACTTTACTAATCACTCACTAAATTATGCTTAGGCTTAGGGTTTGGAAATACAATCTATCGAGCTTCATTCACACCTGAAATGTGGACGAGACTCAACGCAGACTCGCCACTGCAATCTGTAAAGCCATCGACAAAACTGACTCCTGCATGCAAAAAAAAAGAACCGACTGGACTTTGTCTAATTTCCATGCAAAACCTAGACTTCATACGGCTTATAAAACAAAGCACATTTCTTTATTCTAATCCTCCTATTCCACATGCACATGGAAACGGTACATATGACAGGTTCTTGAATTTTATAGACCATGCTAAATTAAGCCCAAGACTTTTCCCCTAAATTCAGGTCACTGCCTCATGTCTCTCTCACACAGAGATGATACGCTGTCCAAATATTTTTCTCTCTTTCTTACCCATTCTGCCAAAAATCCCACCCACCGCAGTAGCAAGCAACTGCTCTTATCCCTACAAAGTTTTACGCTGCATTTTCTCTCGTGAATTGAATGAATAAATTAATTATCCTCCTCACAGAGGAATATAGGCCACAATTAAACGTGGTTTATGAATTCGTGCATTTCAGTCTCCTAAGTAAGTATTTAACATCACGGACCGCACACCGTCCTACATTTTTTCCTCTCGTCAAGCTTTGTTTATCGAGCCTCCCACAAAGCCATAACTAACTGGTCCTAAGTAAACAATACACAAATCCTAAATATCCCTAAAATATATTTTTTTTCTTTCAGTTTGGACTTTCAGAATCATGTACGAAAAAAGTATTAACCATTTTTCGCATTTTTTTGCAATTAATCTGCCACTCCATTTAGCGGTCGACTTAGTTGATGCTAAATGCTATTACTGCAACAAAAACTAAACCGGATGAACTCACACATATAATTCTTTTGCCAAAAGAACATGAATGATGAAAACTAAATGATTTCCACACACACATACACACATTACCTTAATTAGTCTCTTTAAAGAGTTGAAAAGGCCTTTGAAATGCCACTCTCAGTTTTAACCTGCGGACGCAGAGAGACGCGTTTCGTTCTTCTTCTACTCACTCCAAAACACAAAGAACAACTCAACACGGAGCCCAGAAGCTTTATTTTGGAGAAACACAATGAACTCTCAAAAGAGCGTACACATATAGTATATGCATACACAAAAGCACATTTTCGCAAAAACCCTCTACGATACTATGCAAAATCCTGTCTCTACAAAAAAAATTATAGTTTTGGCCATGGCCCTACACTTTGGTTACACTTTGGGAACGAAATGAGTCATCCAGCCATGCAGCGTCGATGTTCTCGTCTCCATGCTTCAGTGGAAGATGGTACCTGCCCACCCAAAACAAAACTATAATACTTTTTAGATGTGTGTAGATGTGTTGTGCACCACATAATATTTGCTAGGTTTTTTTCGCAACTTTGCATAATGTTTGCTCGACTATGAAGACAGAGAGGGAATGGGTTTATAGTTAATACTTGCAAAAGGGAAAAAATGTGTATTAAATGCTAAAACCTCAAAAAAAAAGTCTGTATTAACAAGTGGTTCTCTTGTTCCCACTCGCACTTCATTACAGAGTGATGACAGTTCGCTGCACCGTTCCAGGATTGCATATTGCATGATTCAATTGTGTGTGTTTAGTGTTTTGGGGAACAGAAAAAGAGAGTTCGAGGATCGAGGATGACTCATGAAATGTTGTGATATTGATGATGATGGCCACCGTAGCGAAACGATGTCTCATTTTTTCGTGTGTGTGCAGAAAAAAAACAGAGTATTAAGAGCTTCCGTAAACTTTGAGTTACGTAACCTATGTAAAACTGCAGCATATGGGAATGGCAGTGCTATACATATAGGTACATTGGGATTTCTAGAAGAAGCCTTTTAAAAACAAGGTACATACATATGTACATTACATAAGAGAGGAAATTGGAAATTGGAAGGAAAGTCTAAAAGGCTGTTATTACGATTATGATTCAAAAAGAGAAGTGGAGGTGGATTCATGGAAAAGAAATTTAAGATTAGGACTGGCTCTTTTTGCAAGGATATTATTAGGTAGGTATATAGTTATTCGCTCATTTCCGTCTGTGAGCTTTTGTGCTTTGAAGGATCAAAAGAATATTATTCTCTTCATCTATTTATAGCATGAATGAATGAAGTGTATCTTAATATTTTCATTTCAACTTTCAAATTAAAGCACGTATTTTTTCGTACTCGTGTAAAAATAACATTCCCTGGAATCCTGCAGGATCCTGTTTATAAAGTTCTTTCGGTACGGATGTCCCTTTGCGTGGGAAAAATTCGCGTGGGTGTATATAAATATGCCATTAAACCCCTCTTCGAATTATGCATTATCCTTATCTTACTCATTCTCAGATTTTGAAAGCAGAAGCAGCTCTCATTCTATCTGCTCTTTTATGGAGATAACGAGAGGAAAAACTTATTTTTCTTGAAGAAAGTCACAGTCACAATCATACACACAATGAGAAACAAAGCTAATGATGTTTCTTCAGCTACCTTCACAGTTCCCAAATATGATATTTACAGTTTGTGTGAGATGTGACGTCTGACAAGAAGCCGTCGTTGTCATTCAATTCGCATCATAATAATAAAAAAGGGAGACAATGTCAATTTTTTGCTAACAGAAATTGTACCTAAATACAATGGTTTCATGTCTCCTATCGCAGGAGGAAGTGCTATGGAGCTCTTGTCATTGTCATCATATCACATGCGATTCGCATTTTACTTATTTACCAAGTTGAGTCTTGAATGTCAATTTCAAGGCCTATGTGCGTCTTCAGTCTTCATGTTCATCCCCTTCTCGTCTGAGAGTCTCATATGAACATTTTTTCCACTGTTTTCACAAAAACTGAATTAATTACCATCTCCATCCTCGCAGAAATATGCCTTTTGTACTAATTAACATTAAACTGCGAGATTTCGTAAATATGTATGTATACACTACGAATATGACCTTCAGACCCGGCCACAAGAGCACATATGTAATATGTACATATAGCAAATGGATTAAAAGCTCAAAAAGCAACACAAAACTCTTACACATAAATTTTAAAAGCCTTATGCTCGGTTAACCCAACAGGGAATTATTTACGTAGAAATCTCTCCCCCAACCCAAACATGCTTATGTAAAATCCTCTTCTCGTGACTCAGGTTCTGTAAAGGCTCTTAAATCTCAGTTTCCCACGATTGAAATTACCTCACAATTTGTACTTAAGCTTTAAGCTGTATTATATTGAGGCACGCTTGAATAAACGAGATTCCTCGCAAAATCTTTACCAAGTATAAATATACTTACTCGCATCCGCAAACATGGCTTTTATTATGTAGACCTTTGATATTTTACATTTTATCCCTTACGCAAATTAATGGCATCACGAGCAAAGTTCAAGTGAAACAATAATTATGATTACACCAAAATTACAGAAAAAAACATAGCTGCCTGCATCTATTTTATCCTGCCGCAGCCAGGGTTAGCCACAAACAAAAACAAACTATCTGAGCTTGCGCAGATATACGTGTAAATATTTCCTTTTGGTGATGCTCAGTTGGTTAAAATGGAGAACGTACAAAGTCAAAAATAATGGATGTCTGCACAAAAAAAAATCAGCCAAGGTCTGTGCGATATCCAATTTCCACTTGGGCTTCCTTTTGCATTTCCTCATGCTAAAAATGGCTTCCCGAGAAGCTTCACCAATTAGCCAAAAATGCATGCATGCTATAATATAACATATCAGATTTTGATAATTTTTTCCTTGTCATCATCAAGTTTCACCATTTTTTTGTGTAATATCGAGTTTCAAAACCTGTGAGATATGAAAAGGCGATAAAATTCCTTCGTCAATAAAAAGGAATTCATGGAATCTTACAAAATCCTAATCGAATCTAGTTATTGCCGCTTGTGCGAGTTTTTTTTAAATATATTTTTCTCGGGATGACTCATCTCTAAATCCACATTCCTTCTAATTTGGCCCTAATGGAATGTAGGCACGGCACATCTCATCTCAGCCGGTCATGACTAAACCTTGTCTTTGATTGATTTCCTCATCTGTACATATGGCGCAAAAACAGCAAGACGATCATCGAGTCATCATCACCTTCTCATCACATCGTATTAGCCTGAAAAACATCTCGTCGCCGTCACCAGCCCATGGCGCTTGTCCCATTAATTTCTCTCTGTTTTGTCCAGAGTTGAAGTTTGAGGTGAAGTGAAACTGCGTTAGCCAACCTCAAAATGGATGTTGCAAGGCGAGCCTGTTTTTTGCTCACAAAAAAGCTCAAGTTCCTTCCCCCTCATCTCCTCTCGTTTGTCCAGTCTCGCAGTCATCCAGAATCAACGTGAATGCGAAATTGCGAAAAAAATATACATTATGACCATATCAACAGGTTGTTGCACAAAAAATTATCACATTGCTGCCGCATACCTATCTACAAAGTGTATGCAAAACAGAGAAACAGATAGACTATAGGCTCCTGTGCACAAAACCCTTTTTCCATCTCATTTCCATAAAACAAGCTCTTTTGTACTTTGCCCTCGGATCTGGCTTCTTCTCATTGCCATCGGCTATCTAAAATAAAAAGCACATAGTAGAAAAAATGGTTGCAAAAAAGGTGCAATTTCACTGTAAGAGTATTATGATAGCTAACTATGATACATTATATTCAAGTGTATATAGCAATATAACATATAACCACACACGCAATTATCAAAGGCGATGCTGCAACAAAAACTAGTCTTTCTGTGACCGTGAGATTGCCATGATATTATAGTTTTTTGTTGGGGTTTTGAATTGAGGAGCAAGTTCATCAAACCATAGCACATTTATATAGCGCCTCTCACACATGCAAAAAAAGATGTATACTCGTGTAATAAAATGCCGATGAGATGATATGGAGGAAATAAAAGACAATATCACGGTCAAGATGAGGTAATATCACATGCTTGAAACTATCATCTACACACACAAAAGCTCATTCCTTTATATTTTCCGTCTNGAGATGATATGGAGGAAATAAAAGACAATATCACGGTCAAGATGAGGTAATATCACATGCTTGAAACTATCATCTAGACACACAAAAGCTCATTCCTTTATATTTTCCGTCTTATCTCTCTGAATGATGAATAGCACATGCTTATACTTTCCTACATATTATACTTTATTCTGCAAGATGCGAATCGCAATTTGCAATGTCAAAAGGAGAATCAACAAAACAATTACATTTTTTTTTCTCTCTCTCTCTCTCAACTTTAAATGATAGTTTTGCAAATCGATGTAATTCCGGCTCTACTTGTATAAATTACCCCAAAAAGATAGTTCTAGAATGTTTTTAGTATATCTAAGGATTCATTCGTAGAATCGAAGAATAAGAATTATAAGCTGTGTGATGGCGTCTAGAGCAGTTAGAATTGCATCAGAAACATAAACCCACACAGCTGCCAGTTGCCACAAAAACTAGTGAGGGAAGAAAGGCTTTCTTCGAAAATTTATGTAAATTGCCGGGTGCATCGGCATCAACGTCTACGAAATTGGTCTTATTCAAAGTTACATATATACAGTATTACAAAAGGCGGATGTCTTATTGAATCGAAATAAGAAACTTGATATGCATTCTACCGCAGCTCACACGAGGAATTTCTACTCATTTCCCCAAACTTGTATTTTGCAAATTGCATTTTATGAGCTTAAAAAACAAAATACAAAAAAATAGATGCAGACTTTGAGACTTTTTGGAAACCAGGAAAGCCAGTCAGTATTTACCAATGGACTGGGAAAGGATTACATATTTTACGAGGAAAAAAAGGAGGAAATAAATCCCCCTTTCAACATCAACCGTTCAGGTCCCGTCCAACTCCATTTCCCGCAGACAGATCAGATCCAAGAACCTGCCCGTGTGTCGTACTACTATCGAAGTGCATTTCCTAATTCCCCTGAAAAGCTGCAAGAGTTGACAAATATTTATGGACGGTTGTCGGTTGTGGCTGTGTGTGGTGTCGACACACGACAACGACAAGAGCACGAGTGAAGGACACGTTGTAGAAAATGCTACAAACTCACCAAGAACATGTTTAAGCTTTTTTTTGGAGCTATTTATTTTATCTAAAGGAATTTCAATTTGTACTTCGTTGTTCGTTCCTTCTCTAAATTCTAGGCTTTAGATTTGGATCTCAAGATATGTAAGAGTGGACAGGAGCATAACGACCACAAGAAGAAGAAGAAAAAAAGTCCGAAATAAACTATTGCAGGCTTAACTTGGTTTATCCATACAAGTCGTATCCTTGGGACGACAAAGCCCGTGTGCATTTTACTTTAATACTTTTAAATTTCGACATGCAAAATTTTTCAAGGGTAATATTATTTTTCCATGTTTGTTTAAACCAAAACAGGAAAATACTTTTAAAAATTGCACTTGCATATTTTTTTCAAGGATAAGATGCACAAATGCGTTTTTTCCACACATACTACATGTATAAATTGTATGCAGCTATATTTAGTCTGAAATTTTTGAAAATGGCAAGACATTTTTCATTGCATATTGCATCAAGCTTTTGTGCCATTTTCTAGGTGACACCCATCGCCATGCACCATAATTTTGCCATTTACATGGCACACCAGGGACTGAGAGCACAATAGCTCCATTTTCTCTCTACTTTTACTGCATTACATCAACTTTCTTCCTCCCAAAAACTTGAGCTCTTTTTTTGGCCAATTTATGCATGCAAATTAGCATGAGACATGCGACAAAATTGTTTCACAAAAATTGAGCCAGCACAGAGAGCTTATGTCATTTCACAGTTGCCTTACTCCTTTTCAACTCTTACAAGATGTTTTCTTCTCCTCTCTCAAAAACTATAAATCTCGGCACGACTCATGACTTTCAAACTTTTTTGGAGAAAAAAAATTCGCAGAAAAGCTACAAGCTCAAAATCCCCAAAGCACTGAAAAACGGAAGAAATACATGGTATCTACTTATGTGACCCACAAAAGCATAAAAAACAAGCCGCAAAATCCAAGCAAGCTCACATCACTCAGACGCATGAAGCATGACGCTTAGACATTTCTTCGCCACCACAATTCCCTCAAAAGCCTTTTCCTATTTAATTCATCATTATACGATTACACTTGGTCTAAACATCTAACAGGGAAAAAAGAACCATCATCAGTTGAAGAGCTCTGCCATGAAATCCAATGACAGTCGAAAGAAAAGTAATTCAAGTGGCTTTTTTATGTTGACGGTCTAACAACAAGTCAAGTGTGTTCTTAGGGAAAAAGTTGGAAAGTACAACACGACATAAAGGACCATGCACATGAAAGTCCTTCTCGAGAGCATTCTCATTATTCCACATGTGAAAAAACTCATAATGCCTCTTCTGCGAGGAAAAGGCTTATCATCTCATCTCATTGTAGTCGCTTTTGTTGAGAAATAGAAATGTGTACAAACCAATGTCATGCATGCTGCATGCCACGAGATAGTTCTTCTATTTCTCTCTCATCTGTCGAAATACGCGAAATGGAAATGTATGCCATATGATTCAAAAACTTTTTTCAAAGTGAGTGTATTGAGATTGAGATAACAAGTCGAAGAAAACGAGAGGAAGAATTCGGCTCAGTAATTCAGAATCTTATTTTTCCCTCCATTCCATCATTATCTGCTGTCTGTGTGTCTTTAAGAAGAAACAACCTAATTTAAAAAGGTTCGCAGTTTTGCATTTCACCGTAAAAAAATATATATATGTCATTACCAAATGATGCTTTTACTTTGTGGATATTCTTCCAATTTACTTATCTTCGGAGAAAAAGAAAAAAAGGAGCAGTTTATCAAAGGCTTCGCAATGCTCACGGATGAGAAAGTTTAGATAATATGTACACAGATACATATTGACATGAGGCAGATACGATATGTGCTGCCGTGCCAACTCCTGGCTTCTGGAAAAATATTTGAGATAGACTTTAAGGCATGTGCATATTTGACTTTTAAATTTGAGGTCTGGAGGGAGTCATTCCTTCTTCTTCTTGGAGAAGGGATCTGCAAGGACCTTTTGGCCGTGGAAATGTACTCACCTTGGCCAAGGCTGAACTCTTCTTGGTTCTTGGGCTGAGCCCTTTTCCCAATAATAGCATTTCTACTCTCTCCTCAATCAAGATAATGATCCCAAATGATGTTGACAAATGCAAGGAAGCATCTCGTTTTTCTTTCTTTCCTACACTTAAATACGCTCACATCTGCTTTTATGACAAGCCCACATTACAGTTTTACTACTGGGAGAAGCAACCTCCTCCTCAAATGTCAACACTGCAGTTGTCAATGTTTTTCTTGCAAGAAAAGGTCACACAGAGCCCAGAGTCCGTTTACCTTCTTAGATTCATACCATACAAAGAAAAGGCTTGAACGGAATAACATGTTTTCTCATACTCAATCAAATTTATGAAAATATGCGGCGTTTTGAGAATAAAAACATGAGCATATCTCCACCGCCTATACCTAATCAAATCTTGGTGTAATGGCAGGATTCAGTACGAAGCTGAGTTGATTTAAAAATAGCCACAATGAGAATGAGGTCCTTATAGCTACCTAAATATAATCAGCTTTTAGTAAGACCGACAAAATTGTCATGTGGAATTTCTTTAAAAATGGTTGACGAATATTGCAAACTACACACATGCTTAAATGACAGACGGACGGACCAACGTATTTGCCAAATCAATATTTGCTCAGCTCTGTAATGAAGAGGAAGGAAGGCCGTCGACTTGATCCAATAAAGGTTTAATGGAGGAACTTCACAAACACGGCATTTCCCCAAGTGACTTATGCACATACATCATCATGCCTCAGACTGTGAGAATGGCGCTGTTCCAAACACATTCCTCATGAGAAGAAGGAACATTGGAACATGTTTCCAAATAAAATCCTGTTACATTTTTTGTTACAATCCCTCTCTCCGGTGTACATGTTAGATTAGGAACTGCCGCGACAGGGAAAAAACACCGACTTCTTCTCTTATCATCTTTGTCGATCTGGTGAAATATTGTGTACGAAATTGGGAAAAAGTACATGCATCAAGATAAGTCAGAGCCAGAAATACTTTCCATGCCTTTTTTCTTCTTCTTCTCTAAGTCAAGTAAATATATACCCAGAGGAGTACTTTACTATTTACTTTTCCCTTGCAATAATTTCATGTGTTTTTTCTTACTCTATTTTCTTTCTACCCTGTGGTAAAAATAAGTTATGTGCAATTAGATTCGCAATCTGAGCATAGGCAGAATTAAGTATAGGGCATGGTGACGACGGTACAACCTTGGCGAACAAAGAGACTTTTTGTTGCTCTAGACCAGGATTTTTTTTCTCTCGCGTCATCTACCACCACCACTGCACCAAAATGAAAAAGAAATGGAGTTTTTAGTGAAGAGAATGGAAACGGAATGAGTTATTCACTATGTTTGACATGAAAAGAATTTGCCAATGCACATATATGCATACCTATTCACTTTTTTTGAACTACTTTTTTTGCACATACCCGATCTCATTCCTTGGATTTTGTGATTAGCATGAAACCGAAATTAAGGCTAGCATTCAGACATTCAGAGTTGAGGAAAAACGAACTTTAATAGACTTTTTTTTGTATTATTGATAGAGGAGCCACAAAAGTATTAAAATTGGTTTTGTGGAGAAAAAAATCTCCCGAAATTACATTTGATTTTTCTCGAGTTCAAAAGCATAAAAACTGCGTGCTTTTTGCACTTTCCTCCAATTCATCGCACTCCCAGAGTATAGACAGCCCGTCGAGTCGAGAGCAAATGGATTCGGATTGAGGAGGAAAAAACAGGACAATAAAAAAGCACGTCGTGCCGAAATGGGCACAGGGGAAAAATACAGATCCAGTCAACAAATTTCGACTTTTCTTTAAAAGGATTGCCATATGAAAAAAGGTGTATTTTATGGGCCGACCATTTACAAAATGGAATATGCAATTTCACTCAGATTTTCGCAATGTCGTAATTACAGTTTGCTTATACTTCTCTAGGAGAATAGAGAAAATTGCGGTGGGCCAGGCTTTTCAGGTAGGCAAACGAAAATTGTATGTACGTGCGTATACGTATGAATGTATATTTTTGTATTGCAAAATTGTTTTTTGCGAAGGTGCTTTCTGGATTTTACAGGCTCATTCGGCATGGACGTGATCACGTCAAGAAGACGGTGAGCAGCAAAAAAATTCCAGAGTCCAGAGAGAGAGATGCGAAAAATTGCTTTTTCTTCTCTTTTGAGTTGCTAGCCCAAAGTTTTCTGTGTAAGTGGTGTAGGAAAACTGCAAACTAAATTCGTAATGAGAGTGGCATGCTTACTAAAAGAAATACACAAATTAGAGAGATGGTGAATAGGACTCTCTCAAACTCAAAAAGTGAACAGCA
>JAHZMY010001838.1:0-10261 GCA_027743915.1 Seira sanloemensis | reverse complement strand
CGTAATTACCATGATTATAGCTCATTTTTATTCATTCGCTACAACTGAGACTGAGAAATGGTCGGTCAGTAGGATTTTTATTATGTAGATGCGAAAAAAATGGACGAATGTAGGAAATTTCTCTCATGCATCGATTTTCAACACTCAAAAGTTATACGCATTATTATCAAAGTTTAAATTTTCGTTTTACATTCTTGTGCGTTGTGTATGTGTGCATATGAGCATCTCAAAAAGATTACATTTTTGCACTTGTACAAAGAAGAAAAGGGATGCCAATGTATATTTTTGCAAAAAGACATCTTTACCGATGCGATAATGTGTGTTTAAATAATATTTAATGAATTTTTAATTCAACATATCTATTTAGTATGGTTAACGAGGGGAACTCGCAAAAAATGTTTTGAGGCTCTCGTGTGTAGCCCCTTTGACCGCTTCAAAGGTTGAATCCTTTCACAAACTCAAAACATATTATGATACATTATGATTCACTCGTAAAGATGGTCATAATGATAAAGAAGGAGGTAATAATATCAACGAAAAATGCGTTAAAATATTTGCATAACTTAATATGCAATCCAGTTCCACCAAGAATGAACTGTTGATGTAGTATAGTATTTTTTAAGATCGATAGAAACAGTTATGTTGGTGCTTTGGTGCACGGAATTCGTGAGTCCTGCCTGACCAAGAAAGGCATACAGGATTCCTCCAAGTTAAATATTTGCAGATTATTTGCAGACACTGAAAACGAGGTATTAATAATGCTCTTAAAATATGTAGTATCCCATTCCAGCTACTTAAAAGATTACCGACTAAATCCTTTCTTGGTTTTGGCTTCATCTTAATAAAAAGTGAATTTCGAATCAAGACATAAAATTGAAAATTTATTTACTTACTTTTCATTTTGAACTAAAAAGTGAGTAAAACTTCATTATGTTCGCCTGCACAAAAAAGATTGAAAGAATACTATTCTATTTTCCTACCATAACCAAATTTTCATTTTTCCCATTCGAGAGAAACCTCAGCCTGTCAGACTTTATTTTCGTCAACCATCAGACGATAAGCGCAATAATTATGAAGTAATAAATAAATGCATTACGTTTTCATTTTTCTCAAAATAGCAAGCCTGAGCAATAAATACAAATCTCTTGAAAATCACGAAATGCCAAAAAAAAATCCCAACAGCAGCAGCAACAAGCAGCCCTTTTACAATTTTTGCATTACTAAACTTACGATGCAGCGTAGGTCTAAAACTATAATTAAATGCAGCTCACACAAAACACAATGATAAATCCATTTTGCCTATACATGTGAATGCTCGACTGCTTTAATACGCCTACGCAGTGTGTATGCACTTAAGTATATCTGTCAGATCCTTAGCCTTTTCTCTCTCTCTCCTCAAGAAAAGATAATCATAATAGGAGTGAAACAGATATGATGATTAAGATACCATTGTGATATGATACGATGCATTACCATCTTTTTGTAAAGCATGCAAATCACAATCACCCTCCCCTCTTAAATAGGTACACGAAAAGCTTATTTGCAGCGGAGATATGAACTACAGAAATGATTTCAAAAAAGGATGTTGGTATTCAACAAAAAATTGATTTAAAAATTTTCAAATGCCTATTCTCAAGAAAAAGCCAGCGTGTTACAAAAAAGAACATATTGCACATTATACGTAACTTTGTTTACCGTAGCACAGCATGCGCCACTGGTGCGTTTCTTTACCTTTGTTTGCAATAATCTGTCTTATATCTATCTCTCTGAGATGGGCATTATATTTCAAAAGATATGTATAAGATGGCGAGTCAAAACTTCTCAGAGTCTGTAGATATTTTTCCCGTCGATCAAGAACCTAAAATATCTGAGGTCCTTACAAGTCATTTCGAGTGCATACCTCCATTCATCAAACCAAATTTAGGCATTTTTATCTTTTTACCTTAGATTCGTGATGGCAGTTGTAGAGAGGAGATTTAATAAACAATTTTGGGAGCTGTAAGATCATTATTGCATTACCGTAGATATATGTATAAGATCTACCAACTACGAATGGTCTACTACAGTTTTGTTTCGTGTGCCTATTGCATGGATGGCTGCAAATGAATCCGTAGTTGTACAGAAATTATATACATATATATGATTTTACCTGTATGTATGTTCCTTCTTTTCGCATGATGCGTACATTTACTCTTTTTTTCCTTTTTAATGGTATTGTTCGCACTGTTGCATTAAAGCGGTAGCAAACACCATAAACCACACTTCTGCATTAGTTCTTTTTTTCTTCTGCGTTAGGGAAATGGAAAAAAGAGAAAGAGTTAGAAAGTCGCAAAAAAGTGGGCCGTCTCAGGCTCGAATTCATTTTGGGCTGGGTGCTTGCCGTGGAAGCATCTTGTCGTAAAAATTAGATACATTAGACATGTACTATTCAAATCCCGATGCCTTACATTACATTGCAAACAAGATTTATTTCCTTTGGCTTCGATGCCAGAATCATGTTACTTGGTGGTTTTGCCACATCATTGTGGTGAAGTGAATGGGTGACATTATTATTATGAAGTATAGTATAACAGTTTTGTATTATTGTTATGTATCTGCAAACCGATTTATTTATGAGGACCCTTGAAAATCAGAAGAAGGAGGAATTTTGGTCGACGAGTTGCACTTGAAAGGAAGGAGATAGTGATTGTGTGTGTGGGAGAGAGCGAACTTGTTCCCCATCCTTTGCGCTCATGAAAGGATGACACATGACTGTTGAAGGTGATGACGAAATTGGAAAGGTAGACGAGCAAGATTTAAAATGAGACCCGTGTAATATTGCAGAAAGAGATCTAAACTTGTCCCAAGATGAAAATGTAATAGTATTACATTACACATCAATTCCTCCCTTCTTACCTGTCCGTGAGACAGCATATTAACAAATCGTTTTTGAGTGTGATCGTGTTCCTTCGATTTGTTTCTTCTCGTGAAGTAAAAGGAGATTAAGCGTGATAGAAAAGTGTAAATTAGAGAGAGAGATTCCTTCAAAGTTTTTGGCAATACACCGGAATACGCAAAAAGTTGTGTATTGCGTTTCGTATTTAAAAAAATCTTTGTGAAATACAGGTAACCTCTTCTGCGAGAGTCTTTTCTAACTGATTGCTTCCTTTGTTCACAATCTTGCGTCTCATAATAGTTTGCACATATACATAATAATTCGAAAACACTTTGCCTGTCAGCGTTGTCATCATAATCGCTGACTGAAATAAAAAGAGAAAGAGAGAATGACTGTGCGCGATATTTCCACTGCATCGGCAAAACCCTTTTTCGAAGGGGAATAATAATGAAAGAAACAAGCTGAAGAAGTTGTTTATCGCCAAAAAATTCTATGGTAGATACAAACATACATTTATGCAATTCTTTGCATTTGCATTGTTACTTTTCTCAAGTGTTTGTGTAATAAAGAGATTGTGTAGATTCTAATACGAACTCGTTATTATTATTCTGTCTCGTGAAGTATATTGGTTTACTATATGTATATCTAAGGCAAACTTTATATTTAAAAAAATTAGCTCTCAAGTCAAGTGCAGTGCAAAAGCAATAAATTAAGAAGGAGCGTTTTTTTTTGCAAAGGTCATTGAGCACTAAAAAGGCTATGGAGTGAAAAAAGAAAGGGAACTTTTTTTTGGGAGGATTCGATTCGGCTTTGGAGCCTGTACAGCGTGAACCAAGAATCACAATGAAAACTTTCTGCCTGTCATATATGAAAACTCTTGTGGTGTGACAGTTTATAGAGAGCGAGTCATTAATTCGGAGAGTGAAGACAAGTTGGTGGAGATTAGTATGAAATGAAGGTATGACTTATACTGGATGCTTATTTTTACCGTTTACTTTGAGCGAATGGAGGAGTTTTTAGAGTTTTATGAGCCTTAATGATTTGTGAGCCTATGACAATCCATGCAAAAATGGCGTTCATGAAGGAGGCAGAACAAGAATGGCATAAAAGGCAAAGTAATTTGTAGTTTGTGAGCTTCATGAAATGAAATCGTGAAAAATGTCTGTGTTTAAGCACTTACACTACTGATTTAAATTTTTATTATCGCAAGTCATAAAATGGTAGTAAGATAAAAAAAAAGTCCACACAGTTCCTTCTCGAACTGTGATGGTGTGCCATTAAGGAAAATGAAGTTTCCCTGCGGTTTTAAGGAAGCAGTCGCAGTTGCAAATCAAAGAGGCAATGGCACCACCATGTTAAAAGATTCCGTCTTGGGCTTTTTTCGTCCCCAGTAATTATGCAATAAAACATTTATAATTGCTCAAAATTTGCGCAAAATATATTTGCTGCCAAAAGCTGTTGTGAAGCACATTGTCTTTAACTGGCAAGGCGGAGTGCATATTCATATTTATGGTTTATGAACTTTATCGAACATTAGTTTAAAATTAACAGCATGTAAACAAATGCATGCACGCAGAAATAATATTTTCCCGTAATAGTTTATTTACATTTTGCCACCTCATGAAATCCATCAACTCTTCAAACACAGACAATTATTATCAGGGGGAACTACGTAGCAAAGAATGCAGAGAAATAATCGCGCGGTATTGCTGAAACTCTCGTGTTACGTAATTTAATGACAGTAGCATAATATTTGTATGTCTAGTATGTACTTATATGAATGACTGTTGTGTGATTCCCAGCCTTGATTACTATCCACCAGCCGCACACTAGTCTAGGCTGGCACGAATGTGGGTGACATTAGCGATCATTATGGTCTTCTCTGATTCAGATTTCACGAATATATGTCGTACAAACACAAACATATTATTGACTGACTCATGTTTCATGTATAGCTGGAATCTATATGTAATTTATCGGTAAACAGTTGTAAACTTTACTGAGTTGTATAGTTTTTTTCGCATAATATTTTTATGAGCATATTCAAAACTTGGAGCGTTTAATTTGTTGTAACACGACGTAACAAGCGCTTCATTTCCGAGAGCAATGTGTCTTTTTTCGTACCATTTCAAAACATTTTCTTTAGAACTTGTTTTGTCACACCTTTATTTCTCCTTTTGCTGGTATCACACACCTCTCAAAAATCTAGTGCAAGAACAGTTTCATAGGTGACGAACCAGGGTAAATGAAACAATAGAACAATCATCAACTATTCAAAACATTACAATTATCCCCGAGTGTAGAACTGGTATTTTCCTCTCTCTGTTTGCAAAAAATTGCATTTTCCTTTAAATACTAGCTTCAGGAGAAATCACCGGAGAGTTCATTGAAATGAATGCACAGGAAAAAGAAGCATAGGTAATATTCAGTTTTTGTTCTCTCTCTCGTTTTTCCTTATACACATTCTACACATTTTTTATTATTACGAGTTTTTATCATGTGATTAAATGCCTGAAGAAGTTTCAATGACCTAACTACCCTAATTACATACGCTTTTAAGCACATGCAGATCAAAAAATGCCTCTGTCTGTATATTTTGTGTGGTGGGTTGAGAGAAAGAGCATGAGAGATTATGACAATCTTTTTGCAACTTGCAGAAAAATACTTGACTTTGTAAAAAAAACGGGAGAAAATTACCGTTTTTCTCTCAGACGTTTTTTGTTACTCTCTGCGAACCTCTCACTAATTTTTTTTCTTAATTTCTTCAGCGCGCATACCAAACTGACCGGATCGTTTCATTCCTTTTCTGCTTCAATCTCGGCATTTTCTCATATCATGTGAATAGTGCATAGGTACAAACAACGAGAAATTCCAAACTGAAAATCCCTCACTCTCTGACTTTGCAGTTCTCCTTTGAGCTTTTCATTCACTTTGAGAAGAAAATCAGTGAACCTGATTATGTGGATGAGTCTTTTTTTTGGTTTTTTATCATGTTGCATTTTTACATTGATTTTACATTGTTACCCCAGAACAGTAACATTTGATAAGAAGTGCACATGCAATGCTACCTCTACTCCACATTTTTATCGTCTTTGTGAGCAGTTTTTCTCCCTCGATCGTTTCTCAAAGTAATACGAATCATTTTCCCCAGTTCTCAATGATGTATAGTTGATTAAACTTGTAGGCCTTCTTATTTTGAGCACCACCGTTGTCTAATGTGGCTAGTTTTCGGCATCTTCCTGTAAAAAAACTTACATATTATGCCACCACATTTTCTCCACATTCCAATCCAAAACATAATTTAGTGTTTAAGTATTGTCTTTCAAGATAAAAGATGCATATAGAAAAGTTTCATTGTACCTGGTCTGAGGAAAAGGACGGGAGTCGACAGAAGTAGGTTAAACCGTGTGAAACTTGATTTCAAATGCCCGTACCAAAAATTAATGTCTACACTCTCTGCTTTATTAGCATCATCATCCTCATAATCACATAAGTAATGATAATCATTCCAACCACTATTGCATAAATAATAATGACTTTGTTACGGTTTCTTCTGAGATACGCCATTAATGTCTACACTCTCTGCTATTCCAACCACTATTGCATAAATAATAATGACTTTGTTACAGTTTCTTCTGAGATATATTACATACAAAGATAGAAGCTGTGTGTGCATGTAATCATAACAATTATCCATTCTGTGTACCATACCCTACCTTACCATTTTCATTTGAATGAGTCTTTATGTATATACGAAATATGGTTCATACAAAGATAGAAGCTGTGTGTGCATGTAATCATAACAATTATCCATTCTGTGTACCATACCCTACCTTACCATTTTCATTTGAATGAGTCTTTATGTATATACGAAATATGGCATAATTGATGTTTTATTTACCATAAGAAACTGTACGGTCAACGAGTCCCTCATTCTTCGAGAAGGTGGCTCTATACTTATACCAAAGTAATAATAATACACGCCTAGGCAAATAGTACTTGAAATTAATGCTCACAACTTTTTCTGTGCAAGTTTCTACACCAGTGACTAAATAGACTTGTCATCAATTTTTCCTTGTGCTGATTAAATGAGCAAAAAGGTAGGTGTGTAGGTTAAGTAAACAAAATGCGTATAATAAGAAAATTGCCACAATGGACAATTATTATGCTGCTGTGTGTGTATACGCTATGCGCATAACTTATTTCTTAATATCGATCAAGTTCACGTAAGAAATTTATTCAAATCTCATGCAGGCGAGATGGAGGTAAAATAACGGTTACACGATTGAATACAAATCAATTTGGTGCAGACACTGCATATTTTCACTAGAAAAAGAGATGGTCGCAAAGTATAATGAAATCACATAATGTCATTAATTTAACAGCGAAATGGGTTCGAATTACATTTCACATTCACGCAGATTTTTGCAGTTGACGTAGATGGGCATTTTATATCTGCATAAAATTCTGCTTTCCTCTCAAAATACCGCAACGATACGTATGTACGCATGTAAGTACAACTCGCAACGGAACATTTTTAAAGAAAAAAAAATGGTTGTCGAACGCTCAGACTTTTACTTCGGACATCATTCGCTTATTCGGCCTATTCTCAGATCCCTTCATTTAAATATTTCATACCAGAAAGACAGGACGGGTTAGTTTTGCAATCATCCCTTTTTCTATCTACACGTTCATTACCAACCAGCCAAGTCCAAAAAGTTATGTTTCGCTGCAGTACCTACAACAACTTATTACAGTATTACTTCACAATTTGAGAAGCCTTATTTTACTCGCATTTTTTGCAACTCCTCCGAAAGCGATTAATGATTCAATGAAGTTGGGAGAAAAAGATAGTGGACAGCTAGTGGGTTGATTAAGGATAACATGCGTGATCTGTCTTCTAGTTCGCAATAACTTTTGTTATGATATCATAAGCATGATTATAAGTATTACGTGCCTATTTCGTTTTGAAAAGTACACACGATTTTTTTCGTTGCTCACGCTCGTTTATTTATTTTGAAATGTAATTTTTTTCTTTCACAGATATAGCGAAAAAGGACATTACTACTACTACCTTTATCACCGTTGGGACCTAGACCGTGGAGCCGTTTTGTAGGGCTTTGCGAAATAGACGACGACGAACTTATTCTCTCGCGCAGTCATTATCAACATCGAGAGCAGGTATGTATGTATATACAAAGACTCATACATATTGTTATGCATGTAATAATGAATGTACACGCTTTTGTGTCCGCCTTTGTCGCCGTGTTACATTACGTGATGGTCAAGAGCGAGCATTTTTTTCGTCGTCTTTGAATGATCAGAGTCAGAGATAGAAGGTGTGTGTGCGCTGATCAAATTGATGTGTATTGTTTGCCTGAATGGGAATGTGAAAAGGGCTGGCGTTTTGGGAGACAGGCATGCAGACACAGGTGCCTTCATAATCTTGATTCTTGATATAAGCACTGCCTCATTGACTCTATATCGTAATCAATAGCAATGCGTTCTTTTCGGAGTCAAAAAAGGAGTTTTGTAATAAAATGAGAACAGCGAGCTGTAATGTAAAACCATTCTTTCTCTCTCATTTCAATACTTTGTTAGTCCATGATTTCTTGCGTTTAATGAGCTCAAAAGAATCAGTGAATTTGAGCCAATAGAGTATTCCTTGATGCAGTTATGAGCAAAGAGCCGTCTTTGGTAATTGGCTTTGGCTGTATATGCATCTAACTCATTTTCAAAAGTTGCTTTTTAATCTACAATATACAATTTTGTAGCATTTTTATGTGAGAGAGCAAAAGGTGTAGTACGCAAGAAAGAAAGAAAAAAACGTATAAATTGGTAATACAAAAGCGAGTAAAAAGGCATGTTCTTTTTGAACGCTCATCCGTCCGAAGGGCTTCATTTGCGGATGTATGTAGATATGTACTTGAACAAAATGTAGAATAAGTCAGCCATAATGCATTAAAGTTGCCTTTATGTGTGTACACGTGATATTACAATGGAATGAATGGATGCACCTTGTGGTGATATGTGTGTACTTAATGTTAATACCAAAAAAAACTCTTAAGTCGGTCAACAGGAACACACAAGCAACTTGAGCAAGAAGAACATAAGCTTTAACTTTTTTTCGCCATGTGCCTTTATGAATATGTATCATTCATGTATTGCTTTTACTACCAATCCATTTTTTCATTTTAAATAGAAAAAAATGTTTAAATGAAGCGGCATCCGCCAACGACGTTTTCAAAAAAAAATTATTACATTTCATGGCGATATTAAATATAATGGAATGTAATACATGCTCTTTTTGAATAAGAAGGGTAATGTAAATATATTCAAGAAGGCACCAAAAATTGCATCCTTTTTACATTCTAATCGTCACCGTCTGCAGACGGATGGCACTTTAATGCATACACATTGTTCAAAGAAGAAGAGAAGTCTAGGAAAAGGAAACTGAATCTGTCTCAAAAAGCAGATCTTGACTTGCAAATGGGAAATAATGAGGACCATTCAATTCTCTGAAAGAAGATTCATTTAGGAAAAAATTTATCTTGCAAAGTAGGATATAGATAATGATAATAGTGAGTAGTATCCCAATTATCAACTGTGCAATGTACACACATCGACCGAAGCCGACGAAATAAAATCTGCCCTTGAATTCGAAAAAGAGAACACTTTTTGAGCTCCTCACACAATTTTCTCAGAGATGCACATATCTCAAGAAGACACTGTAATAGGTTTTTCTGATTGAATAGAGAGAGAGAGAAGGGATGAATGTATGAGAAGAACGATTTTTGTGAAAATGACGCTGATGGAAAATTGACTTGTGTTTATACTAATCCCATACCTGTTTTTCATTACAGAATCGATAATGGAAGGAGACCAGGTGGCAGTAATGGGGATAAATACAGGAGCAAGTAAATGATCCTCTATGTCTCATCATCAGCGTTGCAGACTCTTTATCGTTTTTCTCGAATTGAAAGTGACTCAAGCAAAAAAAGGGTTGCATGTGTGTGTACTTGGATGTTGGATGCGTGCTGAAATCCAAGAATATTTTATGCATTTCAAAAAAATAATTGATTTCGTGTGAAGTCATTTCAGCGAATAGTGTTCCACTAAAAACACACACAAAAGAGCTGACAAGTGTTTATAAATATATGAAGGACTGAATTTTGTGAAGAAATTTAACTTTTCATAGTGAAGAGAAGAGTGATGAAATCACGGTGTGTATGACAAGGATGAAATACAATAATAGTAAAACGCGGTTTTCATCAAAGATGCCTTTGTAAATCAGATTTTGCATGGACGCACGTGATGACTTTTGGTCCTGCTTAAAGTAGCACAAAATTATTATTATATTTTTGAGAGAGATTTTGTGTGTCAACC